>VZTL01066260.1:0-32693 GCA_013400535.1 Scopus umbretta | reverse complement strand
TAAACAATTCTACGATTCTATGAATGAGATCCTACTGAGGCTGCTTCTGCCAGACAAGGTAGGCCGACTACTCTGCTGTACTGCATGCGCTATAAGGCGGCATACGCTGGTGTTCTCAGGCAGAGGAGGACCACAAGCTCATTCACTGCCAGATGATCACTGATGGAGAGGAAAGTCTTGATTTCACAGAGTATATGTGTTCTATAACTGGGATCCAGAGCTACTCCCAACTCATTTGAATTCTTGCACAGGAGACCCACAGGAATTTCCTCAGTCAATTTTCTTCCCAAATAGGGATTTTTAGGTCACAAAAGCCAAGAAACTGTATAGACCCCTGCCTCAGGTGAAAGGCAAAAACTCCAAATCTTTCCTTTCTCTTTCCTTCTGTATTAGCAAGCCACTCTCTTATTCCTCTATGTTCCGTCAACCCCTGCCCAAGTACTGCAACGTGACTTGTAAGAGATGTGTTTGCCTCTCCAAGTGATTACCAAGATTCATTACAACTGAAAAAGGCCACTGACCCACAGGAGATAATGGTTCAGTATTAAATATCTTACCCGGATCTGCAACTCGCTGAGGTCAAGACATCTGCACATTTCCAGGAAGAGCTTCACACCCTCCTCATCTAGAATTATATAGACTGGGATCCAGCGCTTATATGCTGCATGAACAATATCGCGGAAGATGTCCCGGTCTGTAAATACATCCATGACCACTGCAATAATCTGGAAACAAGAAGACAGTAGACAGATAACTGAATAAAATATTAGGATCTAAAAGGGATGCCCATCACACTGGTGCAAAACAAAGGAGAGCACTGATACCAGAATATGGAGGAGGCGGATATAGGGGAAACAAAAGTACAGGGATGTACATGCCCAAACACTACCAATAATCATTTAATTTTCTGGCCTGGCTCCTGCTGTACTTTGGAAGGAACTTAATAAATGTCTTTGAGAGTTCTTTTTCTAGGGGAAGATTGCTTATTTCAGTATCCTGAGGAATGCCAAAGCCAAATACCTAGTTTCTCCTCTGTATTGTGAAACTAGTTTTGCCTCTGTAAGGATCCACTTAAACAAAGAACACTGAAAATAGATTGAAAAAGAAGAGTGAAAAACACAGCTCTAACACTTAATCAGAAGGTGAGTAATGGAAGAATGAACATAGACAAATCAGGGCCTGAATCCTCAGCCACGGTGCACAGTGCAGACGGCAAGAATTTTGTTTTCCTTTTTTCCCAATTCCCTGTGAGAAGTCTGCTCTCAGGGCTGGCTTTGCAAGGAATGTCTCATGAAGCTCAAACATAAACACCTCATATTTGTCAGGAAGAGACTGGAGTGTGTGTTCAAGATTTGGAGGCAAAATGATCTTTTCCTCTCTTCACATGTACATTTTTTCTGGTATAAAACTAATCCCTCTTTCCAGGCATAGATTTTACATAAAAACCAAAAGGTTGCACTGACAAGACAGACAAGCCCGAACATTCACAGGATGAGTAACAACAAAACCAAGAAGGTTATGGGCAACTTTACTGCTGATCCTACATGTTTTATCTTTCTCTCCCTTTCTGTATCTTTTACACCATTAAAAATACCAATTCAGTTTTCCACCTGAAGGAGTTATTCTCCCCAACATTTGAAAGGCTATGAATGAAGGAAAACTACCGTTTTCCTAGTCCCACTGGGAAACATCAACTTGCCAGGTCAGAGCTCTCATGCTGACAGTATGTTGCGAATAGAGTTGCCTAAATTTTAATTTCCCAGGTACTGGGGTCGCAGTGATGAGCCAAGCTGTGCTGGGGATGGCACATACAGGTGTGAATGGAGCTGAAGACTGGATAGAACAGTAGGATTTTCTTCACTTGAAGTTTGGAAGAGGTGCAGCTCAAGTTGCAGGAGTCCCCTATGGAAGGGAAAATAAGTCTTACCAGAGACCTCTTTCCTTTGAAAAATGCCCTTGAACAAACTGCTTTTGGAAAAGTGATACCACAGTAAACGTCCCCTACTGCATTTGCCGAGTCTCTGCTTGTACAGCCAACAACAACCAACACATCTGCTCTGTCAGGCTTCTTCTGTCAGCAGTGCTTACACAAGCTTTTCTTTGTTAGAAAAAGAAAAAAAATAGCTGACATTGTGTTTATGCTCATCATTAACATGATGTAGGTTCCCAATACACATGAACTATGGTGGAGCTACATTATAAACTAATAATAAGTCCCTTGATAACTTCTGCTAGGCAGAACTGGATTTCAGGTCCTGCCCTTGTTCTCATTTCCCAGCACAAAGCAGCGAGATGCAGGGAATGTTACTAGATCCTCTGAAAATTAAAATGCAGTGAACTTGTGCCACTTTATTCCTGAACAATTTCATATACAGGTTATAATTAAAGGCATGAAAAGTTCATGCATTAATTCAGGCCTCCACACACTGTAGTATGGATGTAGTTATTTAGGAACAAGGATGGCAGATAATATTCATTTGAAGTAAGAACATCCACATAGGGAATTAATCAAGAATAGATAGCAGAAGTGTGAATTTGTTTTCTTTCCATCCCCTCCATTTGTGATGAGTTCACTGGCTGCAGAGATTACACCACGTCCTGGACAGACCATTAATTGCTAGTACTGGCCTTGCAATATGAAGAGATGGTTCCCTCCAGGCTTTGGAGCCCTGGGTCAGTTCAGGCTCCTTTGCAAGACTGTGGACTAAACGCATGAAAACTGCAGTCCTTTATGAAAAGCAGATTAGCTGCCTTGCAGATGGCACTTCCAAGCCAGCAAGCTGTGAGGGAGGGGCAACCCCACTGTTGGTATGTTAGTCTTCCCAAACCCCTGCCACAGCTGGTAATCTGTCAGGATTAGCTAGGAGCTTTCCCAAATACAGCAAGTCAGAGCATGAGCGTCTATCCCTGCAAGAGGTTTTCCCCATTCCTCTATCCTATGGATAACAGCTTATCTATAGGGCCCGTAGGTGTGCCTAGCTCTTCATAGGTATTTACAGATTGGCAAGCATTAACTTGCCAATCTCATTGCAGCAAGGTAGCTTAATTAACATATGTTTGAAAAACACTGATGATAAGCCACCCACAGACATGTGCCACATATGACTAGTATCTGTTTAGACCCCCCGCCCCCTAAAAAAACCCAGCCCAACCAAAACCTACTCTCATCTGCTGAGTGAAAAGCTGCTACCTGGAGATTTTTTTTGCCAGGGCCAGCTCAGCTGAACCCAGTACGCATAGTTATCTACGAAAAGGACCATTAAACACTTAAATGGCTGTTAAACATGAAACCACCTTTGGGCTGGGAGGGACACAGTTCGTCCAGTCAGTGAATAAATACAAATCTACAAAGGAATTAATTACCTTTAGGTGTCAGGCACAGCTATCGAAAAGAGCAAAGTTTCCCAGGCCTTGCACAGTCTGTAGAGGCATTTGCAGCAGCGCAAAGAGGATGTGAAGTTGCACTAAATCAGAGTGTAAACATTTTACAGCTTATGGCTCTTCTAAGTGACTGATCACACCAGTTGCTGAACAGGATTATGGGGTGTGCATGTATTTCCACAAGCAGGGAGCTGAGGAGATCACCCAATGAATTAATGCCTCTCTGGAAAGTTTTCTGTGTTTCCCAACAGATTTGGTTTTAACAAGTCTGCAGAGGTTGTGCATATAGTGTGTGCTGGAGGGGGGGAGCAGGTGGAGGAGGAAATAACTGCTGAATTAAAAAGCATCAAAACCAGAAAGCAGCAAAACTAAGAGCAGGAACGAAGTGTCTTATGCTGTTAACCCCTTTCCCCAGAGGGGATGTCAGCTCTGAAGGGGATCATTTCCTGAGCGGTCTTCCCTGGAAACTTCACCCAGACCCAGAAAAACGTCATCACTGCAAGCTCTCATAGCGTCACTAATGGTTTGTTTTCTTGCCAGAGGTGTCCTGCCACCACTAACAGTCCCTTCCAGCCAAAGATAAACAGAGGAGCAGCTGCATATTGTCTGGACTCTGGCTGCTTGCAGTCCAGGCTGGATGGTGTTGAGACCACAAAAAATAAACCCCAAAACCACCACCCCATAAACAAACTCGCTGCCCTGTTTTTAACTAGGGATACCTGCACGTACAGAAGAGGTGGCCAGCACAGCATCACAACCCGTCTTCCCCTGAGCCAGTGAATCACAAAAAGCAAAACATGGGTATAAAACCCCAATTTTGGGGGCGTGCAGGTGTTTAACCCCATCCTGGGCAAGAGCTTTGGCAAACTATAACCTGACCGGCAATGAACCACAGAGAAAGCCCTGCCTGGTGGACGTCAACCAGCTGGAGGGTCAACACGTTCCCAACGCGCCAATGCCAGGCCCTACCTTCTGTGCCTGCTGGATCATCTCCCGCACCACCTCCTTCACGTGGGGCATGCTCTCCTCCTTGCGGGGGTGCGTGAAGAGGGCCACCCGGCTGATGCCCCGGTAGAAGGTCTTGTCGGTCCAGCCCAAGTCCAGCGGGGGCACCTCCGTATCCGAGCACTCAGGCCAGTAAGCCAGCGAGAGGGTCTCGCCGCCGGGCCCCCGTGCCACCTTGCCGCCCTCCCGGGGGTCGTCGTATCCTCGCCAGCTGCCCCGCAGGGCCTGCAGCTCCTGGCTGGAGAGAAAGTTGTGGAGCTGCTCCTTCCTCAGCGCCTCCCGGTAGGCCGCTTCGCCCCGGGTCACCAGCGCCTCCAGGGCCCGGCGCTGCTCCTCGCTGTAGTAGAAGCGGGCCTGGGCCTCCGTCACCTTCTCGTTGACGTGCGACTCGTCCAGCAGGTGCACCTGGGACTCCGCCATGCTGCCGGCACCCGCAGTGCCGGCCGGCCGAGAGGCTGCGGAAGGAGGGAAAGGCAAAGGCGGGACCGCCTCACCTGGCCTGCCCGAACCCGCCCTGACGGGTGGAGTGGCTGCACCGCCCTGCGCCAGCCCCTCACGCTGCCCTGGCTCCCTGGGGACACGGACGTCCCCTCTCTCCTACCCTCTCCCAGACCCATGCGTGCGGGTCAGGACCAGGGTCTCTGACCACAGCGCTTGGAGGAGAGCCAAGCCAGGGCCGTGGGTGGGGTTTGGAGTGCAAATGCAAAAGCCTATTTTAAGAGGGGGTTTCCCCCCCTTTTTCAGACGTGGCAGCCACCTGAGGGGTGCTCATGGGGAACAGGGGACGCAAGTGGGGCCAGGGGGCACGGGCAGAGCACCATGGTGGCTGCAAGCCATGGTCCATCGGCCACAGCTGGCTGCTAGCCGGCCCTCTCCAGATCCACTTAAGGAGCAGCAGCAGCAGCTCAGCGACTCCCAAAAAGCAGGAGGTGGGTACCTTGTTTACAGATGGGAAGTTGACAGAGCGATTTGCCTGAGGCCACCCAACAGGCTGGTGTCAGAGCTGGGAATAAAACTGCCCTGCTCCTAGTCTCTGGCTGGGAGTGTGAATAAATACCCCTGGCTTGACACACGCATGGCCCAGCTGAGAGACTAGGGGCTGTAATGTTAAATTATGATTTTTGCGTGGTATGTGATAGTTGCTAAGGGCCCTAATCAAGATTCAGGCCCCACTGTGGTTTGCAGTGCATACACAAAGGATAAAAAGCAGTGCTTTCCCCCTTGCAGCCCAGGGACAGAGCTGGCAGGGATGAGCAAGCAAACGGGCATATAGGCAAGGCAGTGGTGAAACACAAACATTCAGAGGCATTTGCAGTGCTTTACATATGTGACTAACCTTAAGTTCTCTCATGCACAAAAAAACTGTAGGGACAGAGCTGTGGGAGCTGCTCTTTGTCTCATCTCTGTAAGCAACTGCCAGCACTCAGTGTGAGTTAGCTTAAAAATCTAAGGATGAGGTGGGGCACCGGTGCTCGTCCTGTGCTGTTCCTCTCCTTTAGGTTGAAGGGAGAATTTTAGTATTCCAGACTGTCATCAACAGCTTTTCCTAGCATGAAATTCACTTAAAATTAGAAATTGCACTTTGCAGAGGTCTACTCCTCTGCCGATCAAGTCCCCTTTAAAAATTAAGTTCAATATAGGTTCTTTCAGCCTGATTTCCAATGGAAATGAGGCTTACGTGGCCACGGTGTCTGCACCTGTCTGCCTGTCTGTCCATCTCCCTAATAACTTTTGAGCCCACTGGCTGATTCTGAACAAGTATGGCAGAAGTGTAATTACATCCCTACAGATTTTGTGAAAATAAATGGCCTGACAGCAAAAAGAAACCCTATCACAGTCCCCAACAGGGAAAGTTACAACATGGGTTCACGCCTTATTAGATTTCAGATATTCCATAAAAGTGAAAACACTAATAAAGTGCCTGATTTGTATGAAAAGCTTCAAATGAAGTTTATGCCATCTTAGACACCCTAGTCGATCAACCACAATATACAAAAACACAGGAGGTACGGCTTTGTTAGTTCCAGTGCTCACTAAACTACTCGTTGGGTTTTTTCTTTTTCTGTACCAGAGGCTGCCGTCAGCTCTGCTATTTCATGTGTGTCTAAATAAAGTCTCTTTAATCCTAGGTGCTCTATTCATTTGTAGCTGCACAATGTAATCCTTTGTGTTCAGCTAAGGCTCCCACATGAAAGCAACAGTAGGTTCACAAATGTGTGTTTAGCTTTATATTTAAAAGCAAGTGAACGTTTCCCACATCCAAGTAAAACCAGCAGAGATTTCTCAGTTTGTTGTGATGAAATGTTTAGCCCCCACCTCTCACTCTAAAAGACAAAGTGTTGTCTGTGTGTTGATACGATAAATAGGGGCAAGGAGCTGTGCCAAAGCTGAGAGAGACCCTTTCCCGATGCATGCATGTGTCCTGCCCCGTTCTCGCAGCAATACATTTCCAACCAAGTGCATTTCCTATACGGAGTTTTTATAAGGTCTGATGATTCAGTCCCTTTTGATATACCCCGACCCTCCGGCTGACAGCCTCACCCCAAAGCCTGGTAAAAAGGGCTGTGCAAACAAACAGCCCTCTCTGCCACAGAGGTAACCCCACCCTTTGGGACTGGAAAAAGAAGAAACGTGGCAGGCGGGGTGGGGGTGGGGGGAATACTTGTGCCTGGCCCTGCCTCTCTGGGATCGAGGAGCAAATTCCAGTTTCCACTCTGGAAGAGGATCGTTATTATTTTAGCTCAGGTTTTCCTTGCTGCCCTTTGCAATGGTTCAAGAGAAAGAAGGAGGAAGCCTGCTTTTGAACGGGACTGAGGCAGCTGCAAATCCATGCAGAACTACACTATCAATCCTTTGATTTATTGTGTTCCTGGGGATTACTCGCTGGAGGGGCTGCGTGTGTGTAGGCAGGGTTGGGTCTCTCTGCTTTTCACCTTTGTTTGGGTGTCGTCCCAGCCAAGTCCTGGTTAAGGTCTTGCTTTACTCTTCTGGTCTGGTTCCAAAAGGTTTTCCAAAGGATGTAAACTAACCTATGGGGAAATACTACCTCTTATTGTAAACCCTCCCCCAATCCCATTAGAATGTTTTAAATCTTCTGCCTTCAAACACCTCCCACGTATATTCTGGTTACTTGGGCCTAATTGCTTCACTTTCCTTTGCGAGGCAGTGCAGGTTGTGTATTAGATAAAGATATGACACCTTATATTTAGCATTAATTGTAACCGTGCTTGTCCTGAGCATACATCTCTCCTGCCAGTCCTTCCTGTGTAATTTCAGTCCCTAAATAGCCCACCTCATGATATATTCTTTGATAAACTTCCCAGCGGTGTTTTCTTGTAACGTAAACTGCTACAGGCTCTTGTTATAAACGTTTGGGTGCTCAGCACATTAGGAATAAAATTCTGATGCCTTCCCCCTCACCTTTTCTTTACATCTTATTTCTGCCAAGAGCAGTCAGCATCTACATGCAAAATAAGAGTAAAACCAGGGGAAGGTATTAAAAAGAAAGGATCATTTTGTGATAAAGTGGTTGAGCACTGTATAGTAGAAGCCTTTTTTTTTTTTTTTTGAGGGGGATGTATCTTGCAAAATGAAACAACATGATTTACCAAAATGTCTCTGATCAACCATACTACCTTTCAGGTTTTTGTTTAGTTTTTTGGTTGTTTTTTTTTCCCTCTCCATAAAAAGCATCAACTGGTTAAATATTAGTTTTGCAAGGAAAACAAGGATGCAAGGATGCTTAAGTGATGGAGGATACACAAGAGTGTTTTCCACTTCTCGGTGTCCCAGCTGCAGGTTAGCCTGAGGTGATGGGGCTTTGCTGTCTTGAAATGGAGGGGTGAATAAATAGGTGCCTATGCCATGGTTGTTATTAAAACGCTGCACTCCTTCCCTGTGCTGGCTGGCACCACAGAAGGACTGGCAAAGGCTTGGTGGAGACTGCATCTTCTCAACTCTCTTCTCTGCAGCTGGGATCCAGGAGTTTGTGGGAAGACAATTACGTGCACGGCAAGCCGCGCTCTGCTTCTCCCGAGTCTGAAATTTCATTTGCAAGGGCTCCCAACCCAGCGCAGGAGTGGGTGCATTAGTCACGTCCAAGTATTGGCAGAGCTAAAAAGCCTGAAACAAGGTGATTTCAGGGTGGAGAGGGAGAAGCATTTGCCTTCACTGTTCTCCCTCCAGCGACCCAAAGAGCTGCAGGCGGTGGAAGGTAGGTGTGTCACTTCTGCAGTAGCAGTGACAGACTGCAATCCGGAGGATGAAGAAATGCTTTCAGATGCTTCCTTTCTGTCATATTACACTGCCTCAGGGAGAAAACCTAGCTGCTGAATTGGAGAACTGCCGCAACTGAGTCAAGTGCTTCTGGCCTCCCACTCAGTTTTTCAGCTGTTGTTTCCATGTGAGAGTAAATAGGTAAGAGAGTCCTCTGAAGAGAGCAGAAAGGAACGACTGTGTTTGCAGGCTCATTTCTGGCAGCAAGGTGTTTGCTGACTGAGCACACAGAGAAAGACCTTTAGCTGTTTTCCCCGTCTGCTCCCATTCACAGGGCAAGTTCAAGGCAGTTTCCTGTAAGAGACAGTGCTGACCCTGGTCTCTTGCTTACTCTTTCAACTCCCATATAGGCAAGGACTCAAAACTGGGTGCAATTCAGAATTCAGCTGAGCTACCCTGTGGGGCCTTAGCCAAGTTGTCTGCTGTGCCTCAGTTCACTATCTGTAAAGTGATGAAAATGCTGCCCTACTTCACAGGACTGCTACAGGGAAGAGCTTAGAAAATAAAAACCCAAACCAACATCACCTACATTAACTTTGGTTTCTCCTGCAAGGGTAGGGGGGAGAAAAAAAGACAGCTGTAGAGTCCCTTTGCACATAAGCCAAACCCTGAATGGAAGCTCTCAGTAAAGAAAACAGTGAGGAATAAGCAATGCAGTCTCTGAACAGGATGCTGAATTGCAGCTATAATTATGTAGCTCTCAAATCACAGTGTGCTTTATAGACAAAGGAACACCAGGAGTGGGGGCGCTGATAAGACAGCAACAAGTCTACAGTGTAGGTACCTGTGTACTGGCCACCTGTCAGTGTGCATTGCTACCGACTCTTTGGAGGAGATAATGCTCAGGTGAGAGTTGATGGGGAGAGGAGTTGGAGCACAGAGGAAAGGCTGGGATGGGTGTCCCAGACAGAGGCTGGAGGGATGGGAGCAGACCGGCAGGAAGCAATTAATGGGACAACCTCGGTGTGGTGGAGCAGGCCACCAGCCAGTGTAGCAAGATGAGGTGGGAGATGGAGTTATGTGCTGATGACAAGGACAAGATGCTATGTCCCAATGCTATGTGGTGGGTAAGAGGGAGTCAGTGGAGGGAATGCAAGAAACATGATATGTCCAAGAGTGTCCATTTGAAAAGCTGCATAATCTGTGGAGGAAAGGAGAGCAGTGGGAAGCCGAGATGAGTCCCTGGTGTCCACAAAGTTTTAGCCATCCTAGAAGATGGCTAAAAAAAAGCCATGACAAAAAAGGAAGCCCTGGTTTTTATAAGAAGGCAGAAAGAATAGAACTGTGAGGCTTAGCTATGGGAAGGAGAAGTTAGAAGTGGGCCCTGAACTACAAAAATGAACAGGTAGGAAGCACATTGTGGTCCCCACAATAGATGCAAAACTGTGAAGGGAGCAGCAGAGGAAAGAAAAAGGGAACCCGCTGAGAGGGGATGCAGAAGGCTTAAGTGTAGGCTTAGGCCTAGAGATAGAACAAGGAGATTTGTGACTCATGCACGTAAAGAAAGATACAGCTAGATTTTAAGATGTGGTGAAGTGTGTTCATTTAGTTCGGAAGATGCCCTTTACTGATCAGCATACATCATTGGCCTCTGATGTGTATTTAGCTTAAAAATACCCAGAGAAGCAGTGTAAAGAGGTCAGCGGCTCATGGCCTTATCAGAAGCACCGCTAGGTCCAGAAGATCCCTGTCTTTCACTCACTGGTGTTTCTGTCCAGCAATGCCACAGTGAAGGCAGATGGAATGGGTGCAAGTAACTCCCGCGAGTCAGAAAAAAAACAAGGAAAAGGGGCTGACCAGACCTCCCTCCTGAAAGGCTGTTTCCAGAGAGACGTGTTGTAGGTGTGAAAGCAAAACTTTACAGGAAGTTACGCTTGAAATCTGCTGTTTAATTTTTTTGCCTTATAAATCCAGAACTAAGGCCATAAAAAAATGTACCAGGTGACATTCCCCTGCCTCTGTTCTGGCTGCTCTTTCTGTGGACAAATGACCCTTCGGCTTGCCCAAGACCCTGCACAGCAGCACTTATCCCAGGCTATAACGTTGCTCCGAGTAGGGGTGCATTCCAGCCACCCCAAAGCCACACAAGGAGAAACTGTGCCTACATCTTGATACAGGAGACATTCCTGCCTTGGACTCCAGTAGGGAAGAGCCTCCAGGCCAGCCGGCCTGAGGCATGGTGATGGTCTTGGTCCTGAGACAGTGTCACAGGGACAGTGTCACAGGCTGTCCCTCCCTGGGTCTACGGACACCTGAATTTAGGCTTAGAATATCATATTTTCAGATCAGCATTGGCAGAAAGATCTGGTTTTGAATTCTTCCGAAAGCAAAACCCAAATGCATAATGCGCTTATGTTCCTCCAGTGCCTGTTTTTAGATCCATTTCTTTTGCAACTCAATTAATCAAGATTTTGCTGCTCATTTTAAAATAAGTGGCATTTCTCTTAGGAAGGTTTATAGCTTTCAGTCTTAGAGGTTTAAAAATAATCAAATGGATTCTGAGCTAATCCAGATTCATAAACCATTCTTGTCTGTTAATATTGGAACACTTTGATCATCATATTTAAGAGAGTCCTTTCTCCAGAGGGGTATTTTTCAGACAGATTGTCCCCCACTTCTCTTTATTTTGAGGCTACCGTGCTGCACCCTCATGCAAAATGCATAGGAGGAAGGGAGGGGGAGGAGGACCTGCAGCAGGAATAAGCTGAAACTTTGAGCTTATCTATGTTCCTTTCCCCCTCTTCTCCTGATGATGGAGAATTCATAGATCTCTCCTTGTGTTTAGACTATCCTCCTCGTGCTCTTCTCTATTTGCTCTGCCACCCTTTTGTGGGATCTTTCAAAAATCTTCCCTTGAGGGTGACCCATGGGCATTTTTTCCTTTTACTCTTCCAGCAAGGCTGGCTCGTTAACATGTTTATGCTTGTCAGACCCCCACACCTTCTTCCCCACCCTCCTGTATTTATTTCCTTCTGTTGGAGAAGCAGCTGCATCCCCTGGAGAAGAATGCAGCCTGTGGCAGATCCCCATCCACTCTAGAGTATCTCTGCTCTGACAAGCAGGATGAGAGAGTCCAGTATTCATGGCTCTACTTCCACTTTGTTGAGGCTGCCAATTAGTAGAGGAAGCGATGATTGGATTCCCCCCCCACCACAATGCTGTCAATTGACCGAAGTCACAGTAAGACAGGAAATGCAATTAGACAGCAGATGATCTTGGGAAGGACTGCAACTAGTGGCTTAGTATTTTGCATTTCTCACAAACATTTAATTTATCCTTCTACTCTTCCTGCAAGTTGCATATGGGTTGCAGTGGGGTCATTTCATCCTCTCATGTAAGGTAATTGCCTTGTGATCCTCTTTCAACACTGCAAAGCAATGTTAATAGCAAATTACAGCTCAAATATCACTCATGCCAATGCTTGGGGTAACACTGTGACAAGCAATATGAAGGATGTACTGGTGGCCTTGGTCACCAGGTAGCACGTCAGCTTTCCAGCTAGGCTTCATCTGAAAGGCATTAGCTGCAGCAAGGCTGTTTCGAGCTTGGGGGCCCACATCCACTGTGCAGATGGATGCAGAACGAGAGGCAGCCATGATGCCTGTGGCAGAATGAGAAGTGCCATACGTGAGCCCCAGCATGGAAGACTGGGCAGGCCTGACATTTAGGATGGGAAATGGATAGGCTCCTGTTCTGAGTGTTCAGGACATGCAGCTATATACTGCTGTGGGACTACACAGCAATACTGGGGAATTAATTCAGTCAGCTGGAAGAAGGCAAGTTTGGATTGGGTTGTTTGTTTGCTGTACTAGGTAACCTACTTTTGTGAACACTGCCCTGGCAAATTATTTAGATCAAGGTGATTCCCTGCCTTCATCTACTCAGTGGCCTGCCAGTCCCTTTTGTTCTGAGCTCATCTGCGTTCGCAAGGTAAATACAAGGTACGCCCATCATGACCTTTAGAACTAGAAGCCTTTACAGTTTGCGTAACACTGTAGATATATATGCCACTATAATAAATAAGGGTAATTATGGAATAAATCCTTGCCCCAAAGAGACACCCAGATGCGAATGGTGGAGCATGCTGCAAACAGCCAGGGTTTTTGCAAAAGGAGGGAAGAAAGCCTAGCCAACATGAGCAGGCTCCAAGGGCAAGCTGAAAGAAGTCAGAAAGCCAGAGGGAATAAGAAAGAAAGTGAAGGAGATGTTTAACCACCACGTGAGGGTGAGGCCCCCAAAGGTTGTAAGAGATTATGAGAAATGCTATGTTGGCATAAAGATAGGTACGGAAAAGGAAGAGGGTCTTTGAATCTGACATCCACGGCTCTGCCATTGTCCTACTGTGCTACCTTTGGCAAATCACTTCATCTTCATCTGACATCCCTCCTCATCTTTGTACATCTTGGCACTCTGACTTGCAAATTCTTTGGAGCAGGAGTATAATTGCTACAGGCTTATGAAGTGCCACTGCAACCAGGCTCTGAATTCAGCTGGTACATCTCTATCATGAAGGTCAGCAAAGTCTGATGGAAGATGAAAGCTGTTGCATAGCCTTGGACACAGGCAACGCTTGTCTGTTGACAGGGACCAACAGTCTCTGCTGTGAGGATGAAGGAGAACAGGATGCTGAAGAGGAGAGGGCAACACTGGCCACCGAGAACACAGCTTGCTCATGGCAGCAGGATGAAGAGAAAGAAATGTTAAAATGATGGTATGTGGGTGGAGGTGGGGAAGAGACAAGCAATCGTTTGGTAGAAAAGGCAGGTGCTATTTTAGTCGGACTGGGCTAATTTCAGCTCTGATGTAACTCCATTTACGTCAATTTTAGTCAGTTGAATTACACAAAGGATTAATTTAAGTCAATGAGTTGAGGTGAGAGTGAGTCAGCCCAAAATAAGTTTTGGGGTGCAAGGAAGATATGTGAAACAAGGACCAGGTGAAGAACTGGAGCCATACTGGATTTGGAGAGATGTTTAAGAAAGGAAGGTGGGGATGAGAAAGGGCAAACAAGAGGGAGCAAAGGCCAACAGGCCACAGGATCCTGCAGGGATGTTGGCTAATGATTTTCATTCCAACCCAGGACAGCTTGCAAAGAAAGGCAGTGTGCTTCCCGAACTCTGCAGTGTAGTGGCTATTTACCCCTTACTCCTTCTTGTGTTCCACCTCCCCTTGCCAGTCCTTCTGGCAGCTCGCGCACCCACATACCATAATTAATGAGAGATCATAACAATTAAGCTTTGGTTCTATTTTTTTTATTATTATTTAATCACAAAAAATTCTAGGTTTAACCTGAAATAGACTTCGGATCAGGGTTTCACAGGGCAACAGCTGCATTTAGCAGGGAGAATGGGTCTGATTCACTCCTGGTACAGCTTTACTGGAGTCGATGGAAATGAATTTGTTCCATTAACTCGCCAGAGACAGCATGAAAGCCAAATGAAACCAGACAGGGCCATTCTCAGGCTGACAAAAGCATCCACACCTTAAATCTCACCAGGCTGCCTATGGAACACATGGAAAAGGTGTCTAAGATACTTGACACCATCTTCAAGGTTTGCAAAGAAGTGCCTCTCAGTAATGCATGGGAAATAAAAGAATGATTCCATTACACTTAATGAAATGAAAACAAGAAATAATTAAGAACATCTCTTGCTTCCTTCCCATTCCACTCTCTTTTTCTTTCCCTGCACATGCTTTCCATCAATTGTTTCTGATGCCTTTTTTAAGTTGGTGTTTACTTTCTTGTAATTCTGTGTACTGAGATAATTTAACACCATGAATCCCTGAGGTTTCTTTTCTTTCCTCTGTCCTCATTTGCCCTAGCTTTTATTGTCCCATTCAGTTTTTATGTTTTTTGTTGTTTGAAATAATGATCTTCAATTGTATTTTATTTTCATTCTCTTCCTCTATAGCTTGGCCCTGTTTTCATTCCTCTGTTCTCTTCTCCCTTGTTCAGCATCAGCTTTAGTTAAGAAAAGAAAGTCAGTAGGCTATAAGGTTAAAGATTAACTTTAACCATCTCTTTGACACCTATCCCAAACTCAGGTCCCCCTGTTTCCCACCTTCCACAAATACTCGGTACTGCACAAGAAACAAGCACCCACAAATCACTCTCGACTCATATTCAATCACCATAATAAATACAAGCTCTCTTCTGTAACATTCAATCATTATATTTAGTCTTAATATCATGCTTTTCATCTGCAAACACCCACACAAGCATTGGTTAATTTGTCCTTACAACAGCCCTGCAAGGTAGGTAATTACGTATTATTATCTCCATTTTACACATAAGGAGACTCCAGGAGAAATTATGAAACTCCTAACAAGCACACATACCCACAAATCCAAACGGGCACTAACTATATCTTCTACAAATGCACACATACACACCATAGTCTACATACATATTAGTGTACACTGAAAATAAGGGACCAGCAAGCTTGCTGTAGGACAGGAGAGAGGCGCTCGGCACATAACATCCACCAAAAAGGAAACTTCTCCAAACAAGAGATTGGCCTGGATAGCAGAGGAGAGGTGCAGGAAGCAAACACGAGCTCTCTGCAGCACTCTGTGGAGCTTCTGGGCAGCATTTCATGACCTCCCTTTCCTGCAGACGAGCACATGTGCAAGGGGGATGCCTCCTTGCCTCTGTATACTTTTTCTGAAGCACCACTGAGGTTTGATTTCGTATTTTCAGTTTCACCACTGGTGACCACCCTCACTCTATCAACACTTGTTTCTGACAAGAAGTTGGGAAAAGCCAGCCATGCGCAATCCTCAAGTGAGCTCCTGACCTATTTGAATGCTAATTACCTCTTAGTGCTCTATCTGACTCCTTCTACTGCCTGTCAAGATGTCAGGATGGGAAGATAATAGACCTTCTGGACCGCAGGCAGCTGTGCACACAAAACCATAGAAATATGGAAGAAACATTAGTGGGAAAGCCAGAGAACGAAAATGAAGACACAAGTAATTAACTTTGATCCATGAGTAATTAACAGTATCCTGTGTGCAGCAACTCCAGTCCACCACGGGGACAGGATGCTCTGTTCCCGTCCCACACGGTACTCCCCCGCAGAGGCTCCAGGGACTCCGCAGGGTCTGGCAGGGTCTATTTTGGAGGGTCAGGTCCTCAAGTGCTGTTAGACATTGAATTCCCACCTAGGCCAGGGAGCTTCACTGCTACTAACGGGCATTAGATGCCATTAATATAAAGAAACTGGACATGAAAATGAAGACCTGTGTAAGGATTAGGTCTTTGCGACTCCCGGTTTCATTGTCCTCCATTCAGTGTGACACTGAGGCTCTCATGGACTTGGGAGTCATGGTTGAATGAAAACTCTCCTCGGCCCACTTTGTCAGTCCTCCTGTCTTATTTTCTGAACCTCCTGTCTTACTTTCTGAACCTGAATTTTCTCTCTCAGCATAGGTATATCCAGGCAAATGATTTCAATATTGTCTTCCTTTCACCCCTTGTGTTTTGGGTGAGACTGGGGACAAAGCTAAATGACAGAGTTTGGCAAGTTGAATATACATTGCTTATTCCATAAAAACTCACACAAGGCCCCATATCTTCTCTGCGTCACTAAAAATGTTGTTAAGTCTGTATCACTGCTAGAGTTTTTCCTATTCCAGATTTTCTTAAAATCCTTTACTGTTTTTAGCTTTTCCAGCCAGGGTTGTGTCCTTGATGTATTTATTTTTCCGTGTCAGTTTTCTACATTTCATGATTTCTCCTTTAGAACAATTGCGGTCTCTCTTTTGTTTTCTTTCCCCTAGTTGGCATATGTTACTTTTTTATTTCTAATTGCTGTCTAAGCTCTGCCACTGACCCAGCACAGGCTGCTGCTTCCTAAAACACAGACATTGATGCCAAGGCTGAAACTTCAGAGTTCTGCCAAACCTGCTGACTCTGGATTCCCGCATACAGGGGTCTTCTCGGCTTCGTCCCTTATTAATCACAATCAATCATTCATACCACAGGAGCGACCCAAACTTCCAGACTAGTTCATGACCCGAGTGTCTATGTGCTGTGCTGATAGGGAGGGAAGGCCAGCCCTGTCTTACAAACTACAAGGTAAGGCAAAATGATTGTTCCAGGTAAAAACTGCGGTCCTACGTAGATGAGTGGTCTTTGCTTTAAGGACTCTCCTTTCCTTGGTGCTCTTTACCAAGGGGGTAAAGGATCAGACCCCTAGCAGAGCACCTGTGCCGGCAAGGCCATGCCAGACTCACAGCATGTGGACTGGCTGCCCGTGTCTGTGCATGTCTAGAGGGGTCCAGCTCCCCCCTGCCCCATTCACTGGATGTGGAGAAACCACTCTGCTTCGTTGGGAGCAAAGCTGCGAGATGGGGGGGAGACACGCCAGGGAGCACTGACAGAGGAGTTACTACTTGCAGAGTGGTGCTGCTGTAGGTCCTGTAGCATGAACAAGTCTTAAAAGAGATTTCAAGTCAGGGAGGGAAATGCATTACTCATATAACATGCACTGAGATGTTCAGACGAGTCAAAAATGCTTGCTGCTTTGGCCATCACAGTGATCTATCCTGCCTTATTGCTTCCTTGTGCTACTCCTGTCTGCTTGCCTGTATGTACCTCTTACCACTAGCTGGAAGCTGCAAGAGCTCTGGGGTATGGCCATAGCACTAGCACTACAGGGCCTTGGTCTGGTTTTAGCATTCCCAAGTGTTTATGGCAGCTTGGAAATAATAAGGATAAATACTAAAATAATACCAGCAAACCTTAAAAAAAAAAAAGAAAAAAAAAGAAAGAGCTCATAGCTCATGCTCATGGTAAGTAAAGAGCTAATGTTCATGATAAGTGTAATAAATGAAATGGAAAGCAGATCTATACACTCTTGAGAGAGGGGTGATGAGAATGATGACGTTTAGGAACACTGCAGAATGAATGCCAGGATGATAATGAAGCATTCGAGCTGGGGGTGCAGGATGAAGGCATTTGAAGCTGCCATGATGAAGACAAGAGCTTCCAGCTAATGTGAGAGTGCAAAGGGAGACAGCAGCGGGATGCAAATAGGAGGTTGATGTGACTGTAGTGCTGAGCCAGCCAAGCCTTGTCTATACTAGCAGTACACATCCTATTAGAAAAAGTTTTGCACCCACGCTCTAAGTAACAGGATGCTCAACATAAATTTGAATTTTGCATGAACAAAAGACAGCTGCATTAAAAATAGGTTAGTCAGTCTTGGTTAATGCTCTCTGAACACAACACATGTCTTGTATGTGCTAGTCCAGCCTCCTTGGGCACCGTATTCCTCAAAACGTTAGCTCTTCTTCACACGGGATAGTCATCTATACACATATACAACACA
This sequence comes from Scopus umbretta, assembly GCA_013400535.1. NCBI lineage: Eukaryota > Metazoa > Chordata > Aves > Pelecaniformes > Scopidae > Scopus > Scopus umbretta. The sequence goes on along the minus strand of VZTL01066260.1, from coordinate 14,697 downwards.
GTTGTTCTTCACAGACCCCCCTGTGCAGGCTGTTATCCTGCACCAGACAGGCCTCCACCAAACGCAGTGTCCTCGGCTTCTGCTGTCTGGACTGTGTGCATCCATACAAAGTGCATGTCCTGACCATTTACTGTGAAACAGTCATGCCACAGTCACCAGCTTGAGTTATTTACTGAGCTGAACTAGCTCTACATTAACCAGCTGTTTTTCTTAAATGACATATTTTCCCTGTACAGACATGGGTAAGGAAAAAACTTTTTTGCAGCAGCTTTTTCAGTAAGCTGGAGGCTGCAAAAATAAGGAAGGTAGAAACAATAAAGCATAATATGAAGTATGTTGAGAAGAGCTTTGGAGCTGTGGTCAGCTTTGTCTGAGTCATGAGAACAGAAAACCATGAGGCTTTGACCATATTAGACCGTCTTACACAGGTAAGTATAAAGATTCTTTAAATAGATGAAAGATGATAATTATAATTTCAAAGAGCAGTAAATCACTACCCACACCCTTTGGCTCCCTGCATGAAGATCTTATCAATTTCAATTATGATCTCTTTCTGGAATAATGAGGCAGAACCTCAGCTGGTAAAAATCAGAATAGCTCCGTGGACTTAAAACATATAACAGTGACTTACTCAGACAGAACTCAGTCCCACTTGCCTGCTCAGATGTGTTCTTGGGTGCCCTCCCCCACCCTAAGACACACTCAAGCCTGTGTGTGCCACAGCTGCACACTCAGGCTAAAACAGCCTGCCATTCAGAGACAGCTTTCTCTAGACCCAGGGAAGCCAGCACTTCAGAAAAATAGGCTTCATATTTAAATGTTTATTGTAAGGACAATAAACACCATCAGTCTTTTGTTAGTAATGGTATGTCTCATCATAGTGGTTGGCCTTCAATGCACTGATAGAGCCAAAGGCTTCAGAAGACTGAAGGGACAGTCATGACCATGTTCTCCAGCTTCCCATAACCAAAGCCAGAGTATTTCACCCCGTAAATCCGGTATCCAGTCCTCTTTTCAGGCTTGAGCTAGAGACTATGTGGTAGAGAACCACAGCAAGCTTGCTATGCTGTTCAAGAGGTTATGAACCTTCTCTTTTAAATATGCATGTTTTATTTTTAGTCAGAATTTGTCTAAAGTCAGTGCAAGCCACACATTTGTCTTGAAGCCTTACCTCTTATTTTTGGAGTCCTAAATTCAAGATGTTTACAACTGGCGTTCCAGGGTGCATTCTGCTGTGTAAGTGGTTGTGAAATGTCTGTGCTCTTCAAGTCATGCACATTTTAAATGAGAATATGCAGCTATCATTTTGGTCAGCTGATGCTGAAGATTTAAACTTGTAAGCACTGTTGTGCTCTCCAACCTGATAAACACGACTGATAGCTGCACCCCACCCAGAAAGAGAGGCATCAGCAAGTGGCACTAATCTAGCAATTTCACAGGGCAGCAAGGTACCTCTTGCTATTATTTGTTTTTCTCCTGAAAACTGTTGTGCATGGTCCATTCCCCTCAGAGTGAATGGTGATAATAACTTGAATGACTGATAGTTTTACTATTGTGACCTTGTTAGGAATTAGTTTTTTCCTGCTTTAATTTACAGTCCAAAAAATAACTAACTCTTACAGCTTTACTGTTTAAATGAAAAGACTTTCCATGAGCTTCCACGGAGGAGATGTAGGATCCACCATTTGTAGTAGATCAGAGTTCTTTCCCCCTTCCCTGCCCCCACCCCTATCTCCCAAACAAGCTTTAAAGAAAGGATTCCCTGCTCAGGTAAAGGCATTATGGTAACCTCAAAGCCAAGAAAGTTTTCATTTTGCTGAGTCTGCAGCCTAGGATGAGGTGATCTAACAGCTCCTGCTGCCAGGACTGGGAGGTTCTGTCTTCCCCTTTCCCCTCCTGGCTGTGCATTCCCACTGCTCACCCTGCGCTGGCTCTGGGCCTCCTTACGCTGCCCTTGGTGAGCTGACTCAAACTCATTAGCCCGGCAAAAAACAAATGGATCCTTTTCTGCGGGGTGGCAGCGAGCTGTTAGATTGACTCACCTGCTCTGATGAAATCACGGCCATTGTTATTAACAGGCCATCTTCATCCGATAACAGGCAAATAGCTGCCGTCACAATGGCAAGCTCAGATATATAGATATGCAACTATGGAGAGCCAATTCTCTGCTGCCACATGTCCCTCTTATTCACGCCTCCGCCAGGTGAGTGTAAAAAGCTGCTGGTGCAGAACGAGCTGTTGGTGGTACCCATGCAGTCGGCTCCGAAGAAAGTGACTCTAGAAGGGGCAGAGCAAAAGGCAGTTCCTCTTCCCCTTGGTGCTGGTAGAAAACTTGCAGTTGATTTTTTTTTTTTCCCCTCATAAATTTTGAAGAGAACAAAAAAAAGTAAAAGACCTGAGGCAGTCTCCTCCTAATTCAGCATTTTGCAACCAAACTTTTGGCGCACTGCACCTGGCAGAAAACATTCAGTCATGAGAAGGGTCACTGCGGACTGGTTCCTGCTGTTTGTTATTGTCTGTTGGCACCGCAGTAGCACTGTTCTTGGAATTTGACAAAAGAGAGGGACTAGCCAGTACCACAAGGAAGTTATGGTGGGAGTCAGACACACTCAGTAAGGCAGAGACACAAAAGATACAACGCAAATGACCAGATCAGTAGAGAAGGTGCCTCTTTTTTTTTTTTTTTTTTTTTTTTTTTTTTTTTCTTTTCTTTATCTGTGGCTGGGTATGGCTGAATGGTTTCCCAGAAGCACCTCTGAAACAGGGAACTGAACTTCAGTCATGATATCAGGACACTGTCACCATTTTATAGCTTTAAGTGCACAGTAGACTCATGTCCTAAACTGCATTTTTTTCCCCCACAGATTTGCTCTTATTTTTATTTGTGACAAACAAACTTGCCATGGCTGTATCTTTCATAAATCCTGGTGGAGATGAGCTTGCTTGGACTAGCGGGGAGAAGCCGCAAGGTATCTAGAGATCTTTTAATTTATTTGTTTCTTCTTCCTCCCTTTGTTGCTGGAGCTAATTTTCCTTCTGCATGTCTACAAGGATCCCTGCATGCCTGCCATTTGTGAAATTTTGCATTTTCATGTTAGCAGGCTGGACATCTGCCAAGCAGCTCTCACTTGCACAATGACAGCAGACAATGTGCTTGGAATTTTCCCTCTGCACAAAGGTCAGTGAACTTTTCCTACTCACTTGCCTGTTCCCCTGCTGTCCTGCAGCTCGCAGATAAGTCCTTGGCTGTTTTTCTACTGTCGGTTCTGCTTATGTATGAAACTTCCTTGGCATTTGATGCAAATTAAGGCTCCTGAACTCTGTCACATGAAAGCTGCCTCTAAAAATGAGAGAAATTGGCAATGCTCTGCCCTCTTCCTCACTGCTATTAAAGGCTTTATTATACACGCAGTTCATGCTTCCCCACTGAAATGCAAAGCTTTCAGCAACAAGGAGTGGCTGGGTGTCAGGAGCTCTTCAGTCAGTGCGTATGTTTTAAACCGTAAATGTTACTGCCTGGATCCTCTAGGGAACACTAATGGTTTCAACTGATCTCTATAGGGTTTCATTTAAAAGCAGCTAAGCCAATTGCTTTGAACAAGTATTTGAAGTGAGATGTCTGCAGAGGACTTTCTTTTGTCAGCACAGAGGCAAAAGCTGGGCGATGGGCTTTCTGGTGCATCCAGGGACAGTGAGGAGATGGGCTGCAGCTGCAGGGAGGTGCAGGGAGGCTTCTTGGATGCATTGGGCAGGGATGGGCAGCATTGGAAAGAATGGCATTGCCAAATACTTCTCACACCTAGTCTGGTGCAACCCAGGCTCCTTGGCGGAGAGCTGTGGAAGCGGAGTGAGAGTCTGAGGACAGCCCTAGCCCAGATGGCCACATCTCTGTCTTGCCAGACATCCTTGTTGTCCTTATGATGTGACATTGGTATAATTAAAGACCTGCCACTTCCCACTCAGTGTAGAGCTTACTCCTCACCTCACTGCTGGGCTACAGATGCTGGGGCATTGCTCCTGCAGTGCAAAATGTCCCAGCTGATACTGCATTGCTCTTCAAGGCTGGTGTCTCCTGACCACATGGTCCTGGCTGCTGGATCTTTTGCTTCTTCCATTCTTGGTTGCTCTCCACAAAGGCTGAAGGCAAAATGGCCTTCCAAGAGCCTGCAGCATAAGGATCCCATTGGGGAGGAAGAATGAAAGGTGCTGCTGAATAGAAAAGATGATGAACGGGTACCGGTTGTGAAAAGCTCCAAATTTCCTGCACAGCACACAAATTGAGAACTACTTCCAACTTAAAAAACAACAACAACCCAGGAACTTGTTGTATCCCTGGTACAGGGGGACTGGGGTGGCGGCCTGACCAGGTGCTGACTTTGTGGGAGCACTGAGGATCGTCTCCCTGGTGCTCTTACGCTGCCAGCAGTCAGACAGGAACCAGCCACGTTCCTGTTGTTTCTGCAGCGCGTCCTGTGAATGCAGCCATTATAGTAAGCACGTACACCAAGACAGACACCTCTATTTTATGACACAGAAAACCACCTGGACAGCTTTTGCATGAAAAGAGATTTCCATTTACTGTTTTTCGCTCAGCCTTATTAATCCCAGAGACATTTATAAACAAAATATGAATCTGCAGCAGAATGTAGGCAAAAAGTTCATTCAGACAGGAGAAAGCACAGTCATCAAACTTATTTTTCCATGTAGAAGTCCATCTTCCTCTGTTTAATTTTTTATAATAACAACAACCATATTTTCCCTACTTTTATCTCTGTTTACAATCTCTTTTCTCATGAACTGTCTTTCTTGCTTAAGAAAAACACCCCCAAAAATACTTCTCTGGGTTGCTTTTTATACCTTCCCATTTTGATTTCACAGTGGGCTCTCTCGGATGTGTTCTGGAGGGTTCTTTCTTTACGAAACATTGACAAACGTCAGGTAAACTCAGTGCACCACACTGTCTTCTTAAGGCTCCTGTCTTACACGTGCCTCTTGCATGGGCAATAGAATCTGAGGTTTTCACAGCCCAAGTCTAAGTGAAGCACCGCAATATTAGCAAGGATTGTGTGACAATTGAAACCTGTTGGAAGAAGGAGCATGAAGGCTGGCAGGATATATGGGTGGAGGAGAGGAGCGTGTGTGTGTCTCTCTCTTTCCTGATTAAGCGACCTGATCTATGCGAGATACCGTTTCATGGGCAGACTACAGCAGAAAATGGCATGGGGCATGGAAAACACATCCTATGGCCACAGCACCTTCTACGCCAGCAAAACCCCCTTCTTTGCCCACACCTCTCCTTGTATCCAGAGACTCCGTTGACTTGGGAAGGGTCATGGTTCTTCTCTGTGCTGTTGTTTTGCTGGAAGGAAAACAACATTTACCGTGGCAGGGCACAAAAATTCAGTCTGATGCCTGTGCCTACCAGCTGCTGGCATGTACAGTAAATGCAGGTGGCACTGCCTCTGCTCTGGGCAGCAGGCAAGGACTAAAGCAGAGGCAAGCGAGACTGGGTATTGCAGACCAAAGCTTGGCCAGCTGCACAGGGCAGCGCTGAACACAGCACTAGTGTAGTTATCACAGAGGCCATGATACCTTTGCCTCCTAGTAATTTTGGTGTCATTAGGTGCTGCGCATAATGGGAAATCGTGATTTTACTGTGGTTCTGGTATGTTGTCCATAATTAGCGTGCAGTCCTTTAATGCTAATTACCTTAAGTATTAATTCCTTAAACATCAATTAAAAAAATCACGTGAAAATTTACCTCTTCCTCAAACGAATCATGAGTTAACATGGGGGTACTTACAATGTACTACTTAGATGTGCATAATTAGTTAATCTCTGTAAAGGGGTTTCAAATGTGTGAAGAGCTATCAAACTGCTAAGTGCATTATCTTCAATTAATTTTGTGCAACTACATCTTCACTACCAAGAGGGTCTTTAGAGTGCTGAAGAAAGGAAAAGGAGACATCACTTCTAATTTTAAAAGTAACTAATAAAAAAAACCCCAGAATTAATTGAAAGATGATTTGACAGGGTGGGAATAAGGGTGGGAATAAGAATACCATTTCTTCTGTTTCAGCCAGACCTGAATATGAAAGATTGATCATTCATATCCCTTCTCTGCCTTCGCTGGTCTCTGGTTTCTTTGCTTCCACCTTCCCCTGGTTTTAATCCCCTCTCTCACTCAGTATTAACCCTCTCTCTTCCAAATTTGATATTACCTTAGCAAAAAAAAAGTTAAAAAGAGCAAATCACAACAAAACACTCTTCCAACTGTGGAGTCGCTGAGGTTACACCCTTGCACCAACCCAGTAATAAGGTAGCTTGTTCCAAAAGAAGTCTCATGGACTTCACTTCAAAAGGAGATGCGAAAGGCCCAGAACAGAGCTTCTGCAAGAGAACAGGGCCAAGTCCAGCCTAGGAAGTCATATGGTATCTCTCAGTTTCCTGAACCACCCTGGTAGCCAATGGAGATAAGCTCTTAAGGTGTCTTTCAAAATTTTCTATTCTATTTAGAGTTTATATGCCTTGTTAATTATGCTCATTTTACTTCACCCATTAATAATCTGCTTTTGGTGGAGTTCTCTCAAAAATTTGACAATGGGTTCTTTCTGCTAACATTCTGTCTAGCTGACAGCTTTATTTAGGCCAGCTACATTGAATTGGACTTTACCAAGAACCTATTTCCTGGATTATTTTTCTCCCACTGGGACTAACAAAAGACAAGAACGTTTTTCGTGTTGGGTCTAATTTGTTTTTAGAGTTTTTCACTTGCCTTTTCTTTCTTTCCCAAGAATGATAAATCATTACTTCCTTGCTGACTGCTGAGGTCCCACATGTTGTGAAAAATTCAGGCAGCTTGTTTAATATCAACTTGCCTGAGCAGTGGTTCTGCAGCAGTGTCTCCTTCACAGGGTTTGGATCATTTTTAATGTGCATTTGCAGTATATTTGTATCACATCTGGGCATTCACTCAGCAATGATTTGAAAACCTATTCATTTACCTTACATCATCCAAAAGAAACTGGAGCAGAAACAGACTGATGGCCACAAATTTATTCTCTGCATACTGTAAAGTAATAGGTTAACCTGTTGGATGAGGCATTCCACTAGCAAGTCAGAGTTGTGTACACAGTGACCCTGAACACCCCGTGTTCTCAGGGAAAGAATTTCTGCCACCAACACAGAAAAATATCTTCTCTCCAGCCGCTTCCCAATTCAGTTTTACAAAAGGAATCAGTAAAGCATATTCATTGTTATGCGATCCAGTGGATATAAATTTAGCTGAAGGGCCTGGTCAGCTCTAAATAGAGTCTAACAGAGGTGTAGGTATGTCAGAGAGCAGCTTGATAAGGGGACAAGTTGTTGTTATGGGGTGCAGAAAGAAGAGCAGGACTATCAAAAGAAGCACAGAAAGTAGCTTCGCACCCTCCCCTACCTTCACCACAGGTTTGTTTGTACAAAAGCTTACAGGATCCTTTCCCTTCATCTGGTATATCCGTACAGTCCATACCCACAGAAAGTACTAGAGGGGTAAGCCAGAAACTATTTAGCAAAGTCAAGGTTGCCTTGCACCTCAACCTAAGACCCCCCTCACTTTCCTTCCCTACCTGAAGGATTAATGTGATTACCAAGGATCATTTAATTCACCTGGGTGTTCCTCCTGCCTCTGATAGAAAGGTGAAATGGAGCCTGAAGAGACTATGAGTGCTACCAGATCCAAAAGGAAGGGGTAGGGCTGCCTGAATACTGAAGCCTGACTTGTGTGAGGTGTATTTCCACAGAAGAAACCTAATTACAGGAAGTTATCAGTACTTAGCCAAAGAAGTGACAGGGCAGGGAGGATCCAGCAAGGTCTCAATGAACAGTCCAGGATTTTTGCTCCCTCCCCTTTGGGGATATGAAAAATAGGGGGGAAAATTCCTATCCTCTTTGAAGTGTTCTCTTTCGTACCAATGTTTCAAAAGATCAATTGCCAATAAATTAAGACAAAAACAAAAACACTGTATGTCCTGGGGGCAAGGGATGATGCGCTCCCTCTCTGTCCCTGTCATGTCAGAAGAGCAGCTCCAAGATGGCCTTCTGGGGCATAGTGTGCCCTCACAGGTGCACCGGTGTGACATAGTTGGCAGGGAAGAGACCCAGTTCCCCACGCAGACGTCCTTTCCACCATGATGGGTTGGAGTTATCCAGGACCTCTAAGATATCTCCACTGCGGAAGCCCAGCTCATCGTGCTCCACAGCATCAAAGTCATACAAGGCACGGACCCATAGCGTTCGCTGGAAAGGAGATAGAGACAGGCAGGGAACAATGAGCCAGAACTCTTAAAGATCATGCTCCTGTCACCCCTCTTATGCCCCAGTACATATATTCACTAAGAGAGTACAAGCAATGCTGAAATTGAGACCATCTTGCAATTAAACCAGGAAGTGGCCAAGATGCCAGGAAGGAGGAACCGATTTACTGGGACACCCAAGGGATGGTGTTTGGGTTCTCAGCAGCCTTAGTATATTCATGGGTTTTTGCACTATAAGGTGAAAAGTCAGACTGAGAGCAGGTCCTTAGGTAATAGTGTTCATATGGCTCTGTCTTCTCCACCTTGTAAGATCAGCCGTGGTAGCCATGTTTGAAGCTAGTTGCGGGAGCGCAGAGAAGGGCTCCTGCCTGAGTCCTGCTGGGCTGTACACTATAAGCTGCACTAATGGCTCTAGGGAGGTGAGCTGGTGCTGGTATGGATACAGAAAAGTGTCCTTGGCCAGCAGAGGACTGTAAGGGATACATCAAAAGAGCCAGCACACAGGCAAGTCTAGTGAATGTTGTAAAGAATGATACTTGCTCTTTCAGGCACTTCTGGGGCATAGGGGAGGGTCTTAAACCTTGGACTCTCCCCAAGGTCAGTCCCCTGTAGTGGATAGCGGTCGGAAGATCACGTGATGTAATGGAAAGAACAGAGGCCTCCCCCTTTAACATGTATATTCCTACCCCTCGTGACGTATAGCTTATGGGCGGTAACGAAAGGCAGCGGAGTATATATTGCTATGCAACCTATTAATAAACGCCATTTGCAGCATCCTCATATTGGTGTCAGTGCTCATTGGCCCGGAGGCGGGGTGTTGGGCCTCCGTGCTACCTCAGCCGAAGGTGGTCTGTTGCAAGAGACGCAACAGTCCCCTGAGATCCAAAGGATTTAGGAACTGTTTGGGTGCATCAGTTTATTTTGGGTTTGCACTTTAATGAGCACTATTGGTCAGATTGTTTTTCTTATGAGAACTTAATTGTAAGAGACTTTGCAGTCAATCTCACATTTTGACCAGAAATCAGATGTTAAAGTATGTAGCATGGGCTTCTTTTCTGGGACACTGTTGGCACCCACACCACAGGGCATGGACAATTTGGGAGGTATATTTTGCGGGCACAGATGGAGAGATCTGTTTGAAGACAGACTAACTTTTGCTAAATCTTCCATTCAGGGCCCTGCTTAGACATGGCTCCTAGTTATTTGGCTGACATACAGACCTTCCTATAATTGGATTTGTGGCTTTTAGATCACTGATGGGGTGTGGCAGGCAACGGCATGCTGTTATTCATTGCCACAGCCTCTGGGAATAAAAGCCATTGTATTTTGAGCTGGATTATGATAAAGATTTGGGGTGTTTGCCAAAAGAAGACATGTTGCTGTTTCCCGGTTTGTTCCAAATTTCCTAATCCAATCTGTCCTCTTTCTCTCACACTTGAGAAAGGTCTGATGTCTTTCCCTTCTTTTCCTTGGATCTAGGTTCTCTGGTTGTTCTGGGCTAAGCTGTACATTTCCTCAAGGAAGAGGAGCGTGCCTTAGGTCACACTCCTAGGAGCTGATGGAGAAATACTTTGGAGTTGGCAGTGGAATCATGGGCTGAGGCAGAGAAAGACACCATGCTTTATGCAGGCATTCACATAGTGGGAATTTGCAGAGCAGGTGGTTAATTAAGGTCAACTGCCAGGTATGGATCCAGGAAGGGGAGCAGCCTGGGATGTCTGCAGGGACATATATGAATTATGCCCATGTCCACTGCACTGAGAGTCTTTGACAGATAAGGGTGACGGGTAGGTGAGTCCCACTTTGATGGCATAGTAGGTCCAAGAAGATCAGAGAAGTAGCACTGAGTGATGACAGGTCTTCTCAGGACTGAAGCAAAAAATAGCGGAAGAGACAGTGTTACAAGTGCATTGCAGGACAGAAGGAGCACTGTAGCGTGGCACAGTGTCATGAGGCTACTCTCCACAGGACTTAAAATGAGTACTGTACCTCTAGCTACGGTGCTTAGAAAGGCCTGGCTGTGGTGGCACAGACACTTGATAGTCCCTTGCATAAGTGGACATGAAGCCCTTCTAGGAAAGATCATTAGGTTTTCAGAAAAGTCTTCTGTTGGACTGGACCCATGCTTGATCCAAACCCATGGGTGAGCTTGGACTCATTCACAATGTCCCAGATGCCTGTTTTTCTGAGTTCCCCCTTCTGCTAAGTCTGCATGTTAACTAAGACTGGTCTTGAGAGCAGTTTTAGAACTATGCTCATATAACACCATAGTCCTACCCTCAGAGTGCCCCAGAAGCAGATTCAAGTGGCTGGTTTAGAGACTTGAGACTCAGAAACATCTTCTAAGATATGTCCTGACAGGCTTAACACAGTATTCCTCATGCAACCTCTGTGCAGGTGACATTGCCCAGACTGCTTGGCCATTGCTAAGGGATCCATTGAGTTGGGCAGATGGGGCCCAGGTACATCACCTACCGGTGTCTGCTGGTGCAGTGGGTCTGTATATCTCCGTTGCATAGCTGCTGCACTTCCTTGGCTGTGATCCCTTAGTCCATGCAGCCCATCTTTCCAATCCAGACTCCCACCATATCTATCCTAGAAGAAAACAGCAAGAGAAAAGTCATGTATATGTGGAGATGTATAAATGAGGGGCTTTAAGAGTCTTTGGTGGCCAGGGAGTCAGGGTCCAACCCTCAAGTAAATCATCTTAGATGTCTGCTTCCAATACAGTCCCTGTGCTGCATTCCTGCAAGAAATGCCCCTCATGGAAAAGGTCACCTTAGACTGTTCTATTTTGGATTTTTCTTCTTAGAGGTTGAAAGTTGACTGTCCTCAGCTGTATTCCACAGCTGCTGAGAAAAGAAGTCAGAGAGGGACTTTTTTGGCCTCTGGGACTTTTGGAGAAAACCTAAAGCTATTCTAACTCACAGGTGCAAAGCCACGCTTGCCAAGGGGACTTTTACCAATCTGGAGTTAGTATGCCCCAGTCTTGCCCACTACTGGTTCTTCCTCTGTCCCATGCTGGTGGAATGGCAGTGATGCTGGTGAAGCTGACTGTATATCCGAGTACTCACTACTTTTTCTTGAGCTGCTCCATGCTGTAAAAGGCAGGGAGCAAGCCTGAGAATCCAGTAGCCCAATTAACCAAAGAGGAAAGAGACAAAATCGGGTTCAAAGAAAAGAAGCCATATGACCACACATCTGAAGTCATATCAACAACAAATCGGCCCAGACAGATGGGGAGAGGAACTAGCAACATCTAGGGAGCAAGTTCTCTTTTGTCTGCCCAGGTGAGAGGTGCTCAGTGTCTTCAACCCTCCAGGCCCTTAGTGCATGCACTAAGCTTTTTTTATTATAACGGTGTAACAGAATCTTATCATGTTAGCTCAGGTTGCAGCAGTGCTTCAGTGACACAGCTGTGTCAACAGAGGGGAGGAAGAACAACAGCTTGTGCTTGCTGTTACTTGTAAACAAGGGAGAGCTTTCATCCTCTCCCTCTTGCTGCTTCCTTTCTTGCACCTACTTTTCCAAAAGGTCCCTTGGTCTCACTTGTGCCGTTGTCAGCCTAAAAGGTTGCTGAGGCTGCCTGAAACCAGAGCACAATTTGCACCTCACCTGTCCCTGCCAGAAAGTGAGTGAACTCAATCTGGCTTCGCAGCTGCAAGACTGACTACGTGGACACTTCACTCCTATGAGTGTTTCTGCTCTGTATCAAATGTGACTCATGAATAGACTGTGCTTCAAAGAGTGCAGGCCCTCCGCTTTGTCAGAAGCTGTATTGTTCCATCAGCAGTCTTGTGACAGGCGACAGTGCTTGTCTGATGGGAGAACAGCCATTTCATGATTGTCCCTGGCCTTGCTATATGGGAGCTTTCATGCCTTAAGGGACATGGCTTTGGATTTCTTCCCTTCAGCAGGACAAGTCCTCTCCTTGGATGCTGCTGCACTGTCTCTAGCTAGAGACATGAGCCAACCCCAGGAAAACTATTTCCCCAGCAAATTAATCAGAAAGAACGTTGAAGATAGCACCAGGTACTGCTGTTCTCCTCTCCATTCCTATGCAAGCAAAGGAGTAAAGAAACCTCACACAGCGATGCAACATGATGAAAGAGTGCAGAGGGGGCACAGGTTAGGGAGGAAGAAAGATTCTGAAGAAAACCAATCTCTCCTAGGGTTATCATAGTAATTTCTCATCCCTGTGTTGTGTTTTGTGGTGCCGAATGTCAGTAGCATAACTCAGAAAAAAGAAACAGGCAGCAAGATTTCATTTGTCCCACAGACTAGGGAGGAGTTCCTGAAACCGTATATGTGTGTGTGCGTGTGCAAGATTTTGGAGTGTTTTTCTGCACTCTTACTGGATGATACTTTATGTGCTTTCCTAAGCAAAGCAAGAACATGACACCATTTTTTGTTTTCCAGTGTTTGGAATGGAGCCCCAAAAACTCCCTAGGAGTATTCCCAGGTTCCCAGTGGAAGGGCCACTGTACACTGACTTCTATTTTTCTGGTTTGTCAATCAGTCACAGGTCACAGAACTAAATAAAGCCCCGCATATTTATTACACATCAAAAGAGCTCCCTAGGCCAACACCGTCATTGCTGCTACTCCCATACAAAGACCTAACTGACCCTGCCTCCTAAAGCAGGTCCAAGGTGGCAGATTTTTGACAAAGTGACTGTTCACTCACTACCAAGCAATTAAGGCCAATGTTTCACGTGCCTGGGCTTGACGTCCCAGCCCCTCATTCCTGGTAGTACCTGTTGCTGCTGCAGTATGGGGCTAGGATGCTCTACGTATCTATTGGCTATAGAAGAATGATCTTCTCCTGCTGCTCCACCCAGGCGGAATCCTTCCCGGCCCATCCGTTCCAGGCTCCCACCACGCCTCTCCTGACGGAAGAAAGATTACAAAAGTGTGGTCAGATTTTGCTTCCCACCACATCCTTGACTGAAGCTTAGCAATCATTGCACACTGATCACTACTACTACCTTGTACCTTGGAGGCTCTTCCAAAGGAAAGCTTCTGCCCCTCTGAACAGAAGGACAAATCAGGAATCCTGTATTTTAGATCTTTGTCATAGCCATTCCCCATCTGAAGAGTGTGTAGTAATGGGAGGTGCTGGGCTGAAAATGTGGCCACTGATGTAAGGAGTAGCATAGGAGCCAAGCTCTTTTTGGAAATACTGCCCTTAGACTTCGTTTGTCTCTGCACTGGAATCTGTATATTACTATCATTTTATCATATGGCTGTAGCATCTAGAAATTTGAATTGTGAACAGAAACCCCACTGTGATGAGTGCTAAACATACCCTGCTGAGCCCATCACCATAACAAATGTACAGAGTGTTTGCCAAAGCAAACTTGACTCTTGTTCTTTCATTTGCCTGTCTGCATCTTCGAGCAAATGCTCTTTCCCTTCCTGCTCACAGTCAGCCCAAACAGGTTCTTTTACTAATATACATGCATACAGTCTTCCTTTTTCCTTCCCCAGACAATTCTTCACTGTGATCTCTCTCTCATAGGTCCCATAGACTCTACTTTATACCTTACTAATGCATTTTTAAAGCTCTGTGTAAGTGGTCTAGAAGGAGACAACACCACAAGCCCCTTCTTCAGACTGAAAAATATATTGTCTCTCTTTTGGAGCCAGCAAGAACAACCCACATGCAGCCTATAAAGCTTTACTGCTGCAGTGAGCAAGTCACGTACTTTCTGCCTTGCCTATACCTGCACATTGTGGTAATTTAATACCAGAATTAATTTCCTGGTAAAGCAGGACTTTGGTTGCTGCAGTGACCAGGCATGTTTACTCCTAGTACTGTGTATGCAATGCATGGCAGCCTCTACTATATCATTTGCTTGTTCCCCTGGCACAAAACCAGGAATTCATTGGAATGGGATTTCCCTGCCTTCTCAAACATCTACTACATCTTCCCTGAATGGACAGCTTGTTCACATATCTGCTATGTTCTTCTTGGCAGTACTTTTCAGTTCCTACCAGCCACTGCTCCAGGTTCTGCCCTCGGCTCCTCTGCACTCCTTGCTGTGTTCACTCGGTAACAGAAGATGGACGATTATTCTGAGCAGACAAACTTTCAACTGTAATAACAGCTGCAGTCTGAGTGCATTCAAGGACACGAGGAAACCAGACTCAGATTCTTCTCAGACACAACCTACCAGTCAGCTGTGCACCTGCCCTTATGAAATCTAGGTGTTTCAGTAAGGTAAGTCCTGCTTCCCTTGGATGTGTAAGGCTACTTAGAATTTCAGCTCTGGGGCCTTAGATAGCTTTAGCAAAGCACCTTTATGCAGATTTGCAGCACTGCCTATTGCTATCCAAAACAGAATCAGAAAACTCTGCTCAATTATATAACTGTACATACTACTGAATCCACTAAAAAT
>VZTL01066259.1:40112-64965 GCA_013400535.1 Scopus umbretta | reverse complement strand
ATCCTCTGTGTGGATGTGAGAGGACCTGGGGACACCTCCATGGCATATGCTATGGGCATTTGGCACTGCTTGGGTATCTTGTTAGAAGATCTATAACCGGCCTATATCTACCATGCCAAAAGAGTGGCTGAAGCACTGCAGAATTGATAAGCATGGAAACAGAAGTTCAGGTGCTATCATCTCAAGCCGTAAGGATTACACACTGCTCCCATGGATGGTGCCAGTCTACCTCTCCTGCAGGCACTGCTGCCGGCCTCATCTGGGAAAGGTGACACCAGCCACAGCCAGAGGCAGGAGAAAAAGAGATGCCAGCTCTTCCCCTCTAACATAAAGGGGAGGAAGGAGGCTGAAGCTTATGATGTTGGAAAGGATTTTAAACCCAGGCCTCGAGCTCTCTGCTAAGAATGACACAGCATGTGAACGGGATCCGAAACATCATTGTTTGTGCACCACAGGGAAAATGCCAGTCCAGTGCTTTAGGATCCTCCCCCCTTCTTCAGCCAGTTTCCATCAAACACTCAGTAACTGTGGGAACCAGTAGCCTAGAAAATGGAAGATCATTAAACCTCTGCTTGGTTTCAAAATCCCACTGCCACCAGGGAACAGAGGGATTTTGTTTAAAATCCTTTAAAATATAAGTTGTCGTTGAAAGGGCCTGCTCAGCTCAGCTCAGTTTTCTGCAGATAGTTACACGCTTCCCCGCCTGCTTTGCTGATGAGACTGGTACTGACCACTGTGCCGGTCAATGAGGCTAAGTGCTGAGTTGGGACACCTGTCTCCCTCCTGTGTCACCCTGGGAAAGCCACCTGCCTGCTCTGGTGTGATCCCCATGGCTGGGGACTCCTTCCCACATGAAATATACTCCTTCTTAGCACTTACAGGCAGCTCTGAGTAACAGATACATACTGTCCTGGCTCTTCTGTGAGGAGGCAACATGATACTGCCCAGCTGCCATCAGCTGCCTGCAGCTTACAGGGCAGACGTAGGCTAAAATATCCAGTTATCTTACAAGGCTTCTCTATGCATCAAGACAGCTGCTGTCTCATGCAGGAGGAGGAGGTGGCGGCAGGTTGTCACAAGACTCATGTATACCATAGCAGCAGCAACAGGAATAAGGCTTTTCTTTGAAATGTATTTCACAGAAAGAAATGTTTCCTCTGCCAACTTGCAGAGTATGGGCTGGGGAAGATGTGTGGATCTCAGCGAAGCCACCTGAGTAACCTTGCATCTGTGGTCACATGAGTCCATTAGGGATCTTCAATGGACTTAATTGAAATTGTTGGGTTTTTTTTTCTTTCAGAAAGCAGTGAATAATAACAAACTATGCAAGAAACATCTTACTGCTGCTACTGAGAACCTGTTTTCTGGAGTGTAGTATGATCATCTGTATTAACCTTTCCTAAAACTCAGAGAACTTAAAGCAGATTTTGTCATATGCTACTAAAAAACTGCAGTCTGTCTGTTAGGAATTTGTCTTGTTCAGGTACCATACATCCTGCTTAGCTTAAAGTCTCTGTGCAACATAATGGCAAAGTATATTTGTATTACCCTTTGCTTTGGCTAAGGGATAGACTGCTGTTTACCAGTGCTCACAACTAATGAAATGAGCAGACCTACCAACATGGGAAGGCTTGAAAATTGTGCCTGACATGTCCTGCATGCTAGCCTTATTGCACATCAACAGTTTGCCTGTGTGCATGCTCTTCATCATCTTGACCTCTTCATCACCTATGCAGTGGGTCCAAGGTGTACACAATACATTGAGCTGATTCAGCATGTTCAGCAGCCTTGCTCCCTGCGTTGTGCAATGCCCATTTACCTGGGGGATGAAGCTGCTGAACATGCTAACTCCATAGATTGCCACCCCAAGTAGGAGGGCAATAAACACCCAAAGCAATCCCCATCACTAAAATTGGTAGGGTTGGCAGGCCTGCGCTAGGTCTTTAGCTCATCCATGTTTTCAATGGCAAGACTGAAGAACCAACCCTGTGGCTCAGCCAGGAGATTAGCAGTAGAAATATTTGTGACATCTATTGCTAGCTATTGCCGTGTACATCATTGTGAGAGAACAGCTGTGTTTTTGGGTACCCTGGGAGAAAGTTTGGATATAGAGGCACTCACCATGAAGTGAATGGTTTACTGGGAAATCGCATAGCTGATCATCCTCTTCCTCGAGTCCTCTTTTGCCTTCCAGGTGTTCACGTCCTGTGTCCTCACCCAGGAGGGAAGCTGGACTGTTAGTTGGTCTCCTGCAGTGAGCTGTCTGCTCTTTCTTTGCCCTGGCCATGGGTGTAGCACATGTGGCAGGGAGAAGCATTTTGGCTGGAGGTAAGTCACGGTCTAACTGACTCCTGCTGCTGGAATCTGTGAAGGGCACAGCATAAGACAGCTTAGAATAAACCAACTGTCATTCAGCACACCTTCCAATTAGCATGAAAAAAAGAAGCGTGGGTGTGGTCTAGATACTTTATCATTCAAACTTGTTCATATTTAAATGACCTTAATACTTCTGTGCATCAATGCCAGGATGACCCCGTGTTGCAGGGACATGATCCCCAATCTAGCCTGTTCTCTGCTTCCTTCTACCTTAAAACTTTCAATGGTCCTTGTGGGAAACTTTTAAAAAAGGACTGTAGAAGTAAGGAGACACAACCAAATGATCAAGAAAGCTCAGCTTCCCTGTCAGTATCCAAATTGGTGGCTGCCTTTTCTGAAGAAGTCACAAGTACAGTAGATATAGAGCTGCTCTGAAAAACTGTCAGCAAGATCGCCATGGAATTTGCTGGATGGCAAACGCTTTTAAAAATCTGGTCCTTTCTTAAATGTCCCTGTAGGTACAACTACTGTGTAGGAAGATGGGCCAGAGAACAGGCTAAATGTCAGTTTCTTCCCCAGTTCAGGTCCATTTGTCCTTTCTTCTACATCTGGGGTGCCTGCTGCTCAGATTTAGGCATTGGATGATTCTAAAGGCAGCCTTTGCCCAGGCTGTCAACATTTCCCATCTGCCTTTGTGACAGGTGACACTGGTGATACCTAGGAAGGTACTGACAGCCAACTCATCTTCACAAAATCACCTGAACATTCTTGTTGACAGGACAAACATAAAAGAAGTGTGTATTAGCCCATTTTCATGAAGTGCATAAGGTTAGCTTAGATTTGAGCATGGGTGTTATAAACAATCTCAGGGGGAGCTGAAGGTAACCTCAGCAGTGACCAGTCGTAACGTGTTAGAACATCTGACCCTGAGTGGTGATGAAATTGGTCACAGAAACCACGATGTTTCTTCTGCCAGGGTGTTGCCTTATTACTAACACCATCATCTGTCTATAGCAGGGGCACTGCAAAGATTTTTCAGGTTAGTTTTCTGCCCTCCTGAATATAGTATGAGTCCTTACTCTTACCTTGTAAAGTTAAGCAGACCTTGCAAAGCCATGCACTGAAATACAACATGCTGGGAAGCCTCGTGGTTCAAGGCAGTGGGCTTTTGTCTGTTATTACCACCAAAGAGCATTAAAGTCTTAATGCAGTAATGGACTGCACTCCTGAGTGGTCACCCACATCTAGGCTCTGGGGTTTGCAGCACCTGTGGCTGTTCCCCTCTCCCCTCTCACCATTAAGTAGCAGCAGGTGTGAACCCTAACAGGCTGTACTGGAATAAACTGGTTTTTAATATGTATTTTACTTCTGGTGCACTATCTAGCATTGGGAAACCATCTAACTTTTTAGACTTGTCAGTGTTTTATTTTCTGAACAAATAGCAAGCTCTATTTGTACCCAGCCTTGGAGCAATGATACTTATAACATCTGGAGACAAAGTGCCCAATTCTGCTCTCAGTAAAAGCCCACACAATAGGAATTTTACAGAGGGCTGACACTGACATGAAGAAAATGCAGTTACAAGAGCTTTGGAAATTAGCCAAAGCCTCATGTCAATAAAGGATAGTTGTTCAAATGTTATCTTTTCAAATTATCACCAATCTTTGGGTAAACTTCTAACACAATTGCATGTGTCTGGCCATACTGACCTTAAAAACCTGTTTTGAGATCCACCTCTGTGTTTGAAGCATATTGTGCAAAATGGGACTCATTTAATTCCTTTAGGATCAACTAGGTTTGAGTTTTCTGGTAAGAAAACAGGTGAGGTTTTGAGCAATATTTGTGGAATAAAGGAGGAGGATAGACGTGGGAATGGTCACTAGCATGGGGCTGGGGTTAAATGATTTGCTCAAGAACTCAGAGGATATCAGTGTTGGCATGGGTTCTTAACCCAGGATTTCTATCTCAATCCCCTATCCCTAAATTAAGAACCAGTTGCACTCCCTTGCTAGATGGGATGCTGGAAAGATGCATATGTTACAGAATTGATGGTGCTTATATCCTACAGTAAAGAAGAACATAAGAGTACCTGTGCAAGGTGCTCTTATGGGCAGTGATTAAAGCTTTCCAAGAATTACACTGGCATTTTCTAAATTATAGAAGACTTTTCATATGTCTTCATGGTTCATACAAAACTTTCCTCCCCAAAATTTTTCTCTGAGGTGCTCACATACCTCAGTGATGAGCATGGATAGAATAATTATAGGCTGAAGAAAAGAAAATGGGGAGGGAATGGAAGACTGTCCTAGGCAGGTGAGAAAATACCAATGTCTCTGTGAACTGGTGCAAAGGAATGGGAGAATCTGTTGTCTGAGATGAAAGTAGCAAATTACAGTGGCAGAAATTTTAAAGAGAGGCTGGAGAAATCAAGGAAGTTTTCTGGAGGCTAAGACTGAAGGTAAATGATGCTGAGTTTAAAGCACATATCTGAGAGTTAGGAGCCCCAAGGTTTAGCTCTGTTTGCATTGCAACCTTCTCTGCTGCTTGCTGTCCTGAACAAGCAAGGAGACTGTCTGAAGTGGTAGCTCTTTAGGCCAGCCAGTATTTTTCGGTACATATTCATGTGACTCCAGCAGAGAGCTCTGAAAAATACCTATGAATTGGCATGGGGTAGAATTTCATCCAGGGAATACAGGTTTGGTTTTTTTTGGCTTTTTTTTTTCAGGGATGGCAATGACATTTCAGCCTGGCACAACATGAGGTATTTGTTACTGTCATGCACAGAAATGACTTTGACTTGTGGCTCAAAATGGTCTTTTTGGCTTGACTTTCAGTTGTGTAGGAAAGGATGGGAAGTTTCAGGCAAGATAGTAAGAATTCTTTTTTGGAAGCAGGAGGTTATTTCAGATGGCCTAAGTTCCATTTAAGCCTTTTTGTGTAATCACTGGAGAGAGACAGACCTGTTGTAGGCTTATGATTTTAGGGTCTTACTAAGGCTATGAACAGGGAAGAGTCTGTCACTGAGAAGTGCAAGCAGCTTTTTATTGTGCTGTTTTTCTCTTGCTTCTATACCTTTTTTTTTTCTTTCTCTTTCTTTTTTTTTTTTTTTTTTTTTTTTTTTTTTTTTTTTTTTTTCTTTTTTTTTTTTTTTTTTTTTTTTTTTTTTTTTAGGTGGATTGTTTTCCCGTGTAATAGGTGGGGTGAATTGGTGACATTGGCCAGGTGCTATCTGTTCGGTTATATTCCTTCAGCTGTTTCCTCTTTTGCAATAAAGCTGGGTGGAGTGTGGCTAAGGGCGAAGTAAACAATCACCATATTGACATTTGTGTGTGAAGTGGCAGTTGTATTCCTATTAATTTGCATATCCTTAACATAATGGGGCATAACACAGGCAAAATGACAAAATTACTGTATCTGTTACTGCTTTTACTATTAATTTCCCAGGTGTAACATCCTTATCCCAAGCTCTCCTTGACTTGATAAGGGACCTCCTGCTGGTGGAACCTCACTGACAGAAACCAGGGGAGTAATGAACAATAATTTCAGATGTACTTTCAAGCACATTGAAATCAAGTTCCCTGGGATTTCAGAAGAAGGATTTATTCTTAAATAGGCCTGCTATCCTTCTCTGTTTAAAATGAAAGAGTTGGCACTAGGGAGGAGATCAGCACTTGCTGGGTGTTTATTTGTGTCCCCTGCAAAGACCATGGTTGCCCTTCCTAGGCACTGTGACAAAAAGAATACTAAAATGTCTTCTTGTTCACTACTCCTTTTTTAACTTGCTAAGAGTCTTTTAAAAATTTCAGTAGACTTCAGATCAACAGCTGTAGTCCCAGGTCACCTACTAGTGTCGTTAGTGCAGTAAACTCACAAATGGCTAATACTGCAACTGGGAAGTCTCACACTCCTGAGAAGACTGCATACTCCTTATTCCACGTCCCACTGGAATTACACTCACAAAAACCTGTGAACTTAGGAGTCAGGCCCAGAGATCTTCTCATACATGATCAAGTCCTGCCCCAGATTTCCATGAGGCTGGCACTGTATATCACAACATCTTTTTTTTTGTCAAAGAATCATAGAATAATTTAGGTTACAAGCAACTTCTAGAAGTCATCTAGTCTAGCACCCCTGGGGGGGGGGGGGTTCTTGGGAAAGGACTCCAGGGAAAGCTTTGTCTATGATGTCCCTCATTTCTGACATTCTGCATCTTCTGGTGCTTTGGTCCTACCCATCTCCTCAGCTCTTAATGGCTAGATTTAGACTTCAGGTATGATCTCAGTACCTATACTGCCTAGGGTATTTACCTTATGCCAGCCACGAGTATGTGTGAGGTGCCAGTTCTTGCTTTCATATGAGTCATGGCTTGGCTCAGATACATACCATATGGGATGTGGGAAATGTTCTTAAAACCCATAGTAAGATATAACTCAGCCCTGACCTGTAGTACTTCCTTCTTTGCTGCTACTGAACTGTTCTGGGAAAGCAGCTGGGTTTGTGTCCCATCCTGGAATTTCCAACAAGTTCCCTATCTCATTTCAATTTCCTGACCTTGGCCAGCACCGAGCCAAATTAGATATAGATGACTATTTACAGAACTTGTTTAATGCCAGTGTTATATGGCATGGAGTTGAATGACTTTGACGAAATACAGCAATTATCCCAAGATCTACAGCATAGGGTATTGCACTTCTGAAATAAATAAAACTTATCTGCAAAAATTGGCAGTTCTGCTGGCAAAGCAAAGTGTAATAAGCTTAGGTATCTCTTTGGTGTTAGTAAGAAACCAACAATGAAAAAGCTTCATTTTCATTCTCTTTTTTAAACATCCTTGATCAATTGCAAAAGCAACATACAATATCGTTTTGGAATATCTTTACATCTTTCCTGTTTTCCCAGCTCCAGTGAGAGTTAAGTGAACCTTCATGTGTATATACTATTTTCATTAGTTAACATTTTACAGGGCCCTAAGTATATTAATCCAACCTTGCTTTCTAGCAGGGGAGAGAAGAGTCACTGTATTCTCTTGCTACAGCTACAGTCCTTCTCGGGCTAGGTGATGAAGCGAAGTCAAAGGCAAGGCCTGGCTGTTTTGCCTGCATTACTTTCAAGGTGAAAAACTGACTGTACTCTCAGGTGGAGCAATTTGGGATGAGACAGTACTGGCAGTGCAGTAATGCAATCCTAGGAACTCACCACATCCTGCATACAGATTTGTCAGACCTTGTGCTTGGAGTGGCACGCTTAGCCGAGTCATGCAGTGAAACAGGGCTTCAACATATTGATCGCAAAGCAGACCTAATATAAAAATGTCCTGTCTCTGCCATGCTTCTCTGTTCACAGAGAGGAGTCTCGTGTTGTTAAAATGCAGTTCTATGGTCCATGTTATGAACAGCACTGACTTCATTTTCAGTGGTGTTATCTGTCTCACTTTGGATCCAGTGGCACAAAGTGACTGCCATGGGCCCTCTGGAAAGGACTTTCAGCTCACAAAAACTCACTCCCACAGAGCTCACACCAGCAATCCCCCCTTGGCAACCTGGCACCTGGGCTCCTTTGGCACACAGGCCCCATTACACTTGCACCAGCATCAGCTATGTCCTTGTCCACCCCTACAAACTACCAAGCTTTTGCTTGTTTCAGGACTGTTTTTAAAACATGGACTGAGTCTGCTGTTGTTCAGGTCTGATCTGCACTGGCAGCTATAAACCTATAAATGCTATAAAACCCTAAATGCTGCAGTCCTTCAACAGTACCAGTGGTGAAACAGCCAAGCAACATTAGCCGTGGCCTTCAGGAAGCTCATCTATCTTTGGAGCTGCCCTTTCTTTGAGCAGCAGGCTGGACTCCCAGATGACCTTGAGAGGTCCCATCCAACCTCAATTATCCTATGGTTCTATGAAAATTCAGCAGCATGCTATCCCTCTCCCCCATACACCAGTTTCTGTGGAAAGCTGCAGGTACTGGCACAAAGGCAGTGGTTGTATACTCAGACCCAGTGTTTGGGTCTCCCACGGCTGTGAGGTGTGTTGTGGGCTGGCTCTGCCCCATAGCCAGGAAACAAGCTCTGTACAGAGACAGTGAGCTTACCCTGTGTCTGAGGCGAACAATAAAGTGCAAATCTTGTGCAAAGAGTGGCTGAGAGGCAGCATTAGTGGGACTGGGCTCGAGCCCAGATGGTGACTAACGTTAGTGAGTGTGGTGCTCACTTCACTGTAGCTTCCTTCCTGATTTAGGTCTTGTTTGCTTTCCAGTCCAGGTCAGTATCCAGTTTGGACATAAAAAAAGCTGAAACTATGTGAATAAGCAATGGTTACTTGGACTGCCAGGTTTTTAGAAAAAGACTCTCTCCCTTACTACTGGGTGGTTCATTCAGTGTCCTGGGAAATGGGGTCCTGATCCATGAAAGGATCTTTCTGTGTTACAAAAAATAAAGTATAGCATTAAGCTTTGTTAAAAGCAGTTGAGCGAGAGGTGAGTGAAAATTTTGTCAAAACCACAGGTCATTTTTCAGTTAAGTGGATGTGTTTGTATACATAAAACATCTCATTTTCATGGAAGATGTAGATTAAAAAAAGAAGAAGAAATACTAAATCCAGAAAATGTTGGCCATTGGTCTTCGTTTAAGGAAAAAAGAGACAATTTCTGTAGGGGTAAAAGTTAACTCAAGGCCAAAGTAACTAAACTGAGGAAACTGAAGTCAAAAAGGCTAATGTACTTGCTGGTTTGCTAAGACTGAAGTCATCCTAGTTTTCTACTAGCTAGTTTTATTTAGTTCATGAAAAGACCTTGTGTCCATGATGATAAGGAGAAATGATTAAACACAAATGCTTTCTCTTTTCTTGTTCCAGCAATTGAGTTCTAACACTCCTTAGCTACCATTACCCATACAGACCATTTCTTTTGCTTGAGGATGAGTGATCAGATTTATCAGAAAATGGTACTGATGTGAGATTTGGCTGTAATTCCAGACAACAGTCAGCTGTTGATATAAGTGAAACTCCAACAACTTTATTAAGTTGCAGCAGTTTTAGGCTAGCTTCCTGAGTTTGAATGCCTGTCCTTCCTTATGACAGGTGATTTTTTTTTTTTTTTAATAACAAGAGTATTGTTTTTTAAAGGGAAAGACACCAGGATGTTGTATTTGTTTACAATAAGCACTTCTCACTGTTACTGAAGAGAGCTACCCGCAATAACCGTTTAGGTTGCATATCCACTTTTCCAATGACACCGGGGTTTCATAATGCACAAAATCCCACCAAAGGCTGGCAGCAGAGCCCAGTCTACTGCAAGGTTGAAAGCAAATAATTTTTTAAAGATTATTTCTGTATATGTAATGAATGATTTGTACCTGATTAGGGAAAACCCAGATTCCTACGAAAGCTAAAGAATAACAATTCTACAAAATCAAACAGGATAGCTTTAGGGGTTAAAAAGAAAGGAGCATTTCATTAAGTGTTATAACTGGTACTTACCAAAGTAGAGTGGTGACCCTCCTTTTCGGGCTGGAAGTCTCTCAGTGTAGTTACTTCTGTTCCTGGTTTCACTGCTTAGGGTGGTGCTGGCAGAAGGTTTCTTTAAGATTTCCTCAATGGAAAAGGACAGGCTGGGCTTCCCCTGGCTGGCACATACCTGAGGGTCCGTCATCTTCCTGCCAAAGTGGCCACTGGACAGAGAGTCCTCTCCTGCTCTCCTGGCTCTCGGTGCACCCCAAGAAACATGCAGCTGTGAAGGTGCGCGCCTCTCCCCACCTGTGCCCAGCCAACCTGCAGGAGCACTGGGAGGAGAAACAAAGGTGACCCACAAGTGAGCACACGTGCCTGCTCCTCTCTCCTGATCAGCTTGGGACCAAGGTCTGTGCTCCCATGTCTGGGGAAGACAGCATTAGAAGTAGGGGTGAAAAGTCTTACCAACCCCACCCACTGCCAAACTTGGCGCAGATTTATGGAGCTCTGAACAATCACATGGCCATCCCAGGAGGAGGTGTACTCCTTGCAGACCTGGGCGAAAAATGCCCTGGGAAAGGCTGCTTCTTGTTGGTAAATCCTGTTTGTGTGGCAGTTATCCTTCTTTTCTGTTTCAGGCTGAAATCTGTGACAAGCCCACTGGATTTGTACCATTACGGAGTTAGGAAAATAATTGGCAGATACTTGTCCCTCGTGCCATTTACTAACCAGAGAGACACGCTGTAAACTTCTCTCACATACAAGGAGGTGTCACACATAAGAACCTCCCTCACCAGCAATTCCCAGGTTATCCTTCAGCCACCCCCCCAGACATCAGCTTTGGTTCAGATTCTCTTTTCTCCTACTTCGGAAACCCTTTGAACTTTCCAAACAGGTGCTTTTCAACATCATCCTATCTTATCAGTCACAAGAGAAGAAGAGATGGCCATTGCAACATGCTTAGGAAATAGAATTAGTGCCTTCTACCCCCCACCTATACTCCTAAAGATAAAACATTATTTTCTTTCTCTCCTGAGCTATGAGACAAACTAGCTTGATAATTCATCCCACCATTTGCTTGCACCTCCCAGTCAGGCATCCACTGCAGGGGGAGATTTTCTGGATAATGCAGATGAATGCCAGCAATTCCTCTCCTGAGCCACTTCTCTCTTCTTGTCAATTTTTATTTTGGGAATAATCTGTGGTTAGATACACTTCTGTTCCTTCCCTCTCCCTGCCCCCACTGGCATTTCTTGCCTTCTTCTGGGATTGCCCCTCACCTTTTAAATTGCTATGGTTGTGTCTCCCTCTCCTGCTGGTTCTCCTCTGCACCTTCCTTATCGGCCTCTTATAATTGTATTGGCAGGCACTACCTTTTTTGTCCAATGAACTGACAATTCTAGAGCTGGTATCCCATCATATGACCCCTTCATGGAGCGGAGACCAAAATTACTGTGTAACCAGGGAGCAATAAACTACACCTGATAAGATGAAAGGCTTTCGGCTTTTTCCAAGCTTGACATACTGGAAAAGTGGTGGGGGCAGTGGGGAAAAGATCAATGAAAGAGGTAAAAAATGGTGCAGCCAGTTGTGATGAAGAATATTTAATTATCTGATTTTATTAATCAAGCTTCTCCCCAGGCAGCAGGGTGGTAGTGTCTTTCACACTGAAATGCATGAAGCAGAGAGTAGGAAGTACTTTTCTTTGTACCCTTTGCATCCATTTGCCCAGTGGCTCAGTGGAGCTGTTTGTGTAAAGGAGGATCTTGTGCCTTCCTGGTTGTGTGATGAGGTGGCAGCTGTTGTGTGGGTGCAAAAGGTCTTGTGGCCCTCTCCGTAAGCAGAGGACACCTTGCCATTTCAAGTGATGTGCACAGGGGGATGCCACTCTGGCCAAGCTGTCCTCTCCTGCTTTGCTGCCAGGGCCTGTAATTCCAGCTGGACACACAAAGAGAGATGTCTTCCCCTTCTCTGCTCAGGCAGAATGAGTGAGTGGATAATTTATGGGTTGAAAAGAGGTGAGCATGTCATCTGTATGCAGAGAGAAGGGAAAGAAAGATGCTCTGAATCTACACCCTGGATGAAAACTGCCTAATTAATAACAGGATTCCCCTTTTTCCTCATGATTCCTCATTCAAAACTCATGAAAAAGCGCAATGAGAAACCTGGTGCATTCTTTTACAAATGCCTTACTTTCCCTACTCAGCTTGCCTAAGGCACCAAAAAGGGGCCACTCTTCTTGCATTTACTGGCTTCCTGTAGAGCAATGGCTTCAAATCTTACTCACTTTCCAGATATCATGAGTTGAATGTCCTTGACCCAGCCTCTGGTGTATTAATTTAGCATATATGATATTGGAACAGGCTGCCCAGGGAGGTGGTGGAGTCCCCATCCCTGGAGGTATTCAAAAATGTGTAGATGTGGCACTTCACGACATGGTTTAGTACGCATGGTGGGGTTGGGTTGACGGGTGGACTAGATGATCTCAGAGGTCTTTTCCAACCTTAATGATTCTATGATTCTATGATTCTATGATATGGCAGTGTCTGGACTCCCTGATGTTTACTGTGCTACCTTTTATCAGAAAGCTTTTAGGCACAGGGCAACCAGCTCTAGGGATCAGAAGCCTCTGTTTTTTAAGCGTCCCCTGCTGTCCATTTTTCCAAAGGCTCTGTGTAGGTGCAGGAGTGAAGCCCATGGATTTGTCTGCTTCAGTTGCCAAGTGAAGCCCAAGAAGGGACACATTTTCCTTTGCTGTGGAAAGCTTTGGCTTTGGTTTGTTATTAAGGCTTCTTTGTGTTCAAGGGGTTAATTTCTTGCTGCAGGGAGAGGAGGAGGAGGATTTCACTGGAAAGTCTGATAGGTCACAACACTCCTTATGAGAGGACTCATATCTTCAGAGGTCACTGGCTGGGTAAATTAGCCTAGAGACTCTCAGGGCAAAAAATACACGTCCTATCCCTCCTCTTTGCTCCAGCTCCATTTTTGCTATGTTAAATACACACTGTTTTGAAAGGAAGAAATGTAGCCTTCTGGCAGTTATGTCTCTATGAATGCTTACACCAGCTCCCAAAGAAATCTATATGCCTCTGCGTTAAAAATTTTCTTAATTTTTTTTAAAAAACAGAGAGCTGAGACAGGCACACTCCAAGTTTTCATCTCAGTGAAATACCTTTATTCAGTGATCACATTGACAACATGTACCAAGTGAAACCAGAGTATCTCCGTATTCAAAGAGTGTATGCTGCCTGTCTCCATCACCACCGACTCGTTCTGGGTAGGCACCTGCTGAGACAACACTGTAGTCCCATGCCACAAAATCAAACTGTGCATGTTTGTATAACTATTCTGTCTTAGTCTGTGACTTTAAACCTCCCTGCTGCTCACAGGGACAAGTTGATTTTCTCTGTGTGTTTAAATGAGATGCGCACATGCAAATTTACAACTTGAAAGCTTCTTTGTGAAGGCTTTATTTTTGTTCTGTCTTATTGTATTGTTCTTTTTATTAAAACTGAAGGCAATGCCAACTGAGAAATATATTTTTGTTCTTCTATATAGAAAAACACAACAAGCACTAAAGTAGGAAATAGGATGAATAAGTGACAACTCTTGAAAGGGGATTAGACAGCAGCAGTGTAATGATGCATAAATCCCATGTTTTGCTTATAAAAGTTTCTTCAGAAAAAAATGCAATTTGATATCAAAATGTTTAAGTAATACCAAAAGACTTGAACATCTTAATATTTTTAAAACAAAATGGGAAAATAGTGATAAATACTATTTAATTAACTAAAAAAATGAAATACTTTCAAATTACTGCTAGTTTGGAATTTCTTTGCTTTGTATTACATTAAAATAAAGATGAGTGGCAAAAAATAGAAGCTTGAAATGCAAATGAACATTTTGCAAATTAAAATAGTTCAGTTGACCCCCTTTTTCAAATTATTGAGTTGCTGAAATGTAACAAATTATTTATGTTCAAAACAAGAAATTATTTACTTTTAGATTACCAAAGAATGAAGCAGCTATTTTTCTGCCAAGTTCTAATATGATGGCTTTTGTAGGGTAGTTTGGGGATGTTTTTATGTTTCTGCTTGACCTGGAAATGCAGATGATTCTCATTTGTTACAATTATTGTGCTACCTGTCTAATTTAGTCTATAAATTCCTTGAGGCAGGAAACACATCTTCCCCTGGGGTTGCTGAGCTCTGAAGGCAACTCTTTATACCAGAAGGCAGCTGTCTAGAGCAAAATCACGCTGTGTTGATTCTCTCAACTTTTCCTGCCTGTGCCAGGCAAACCTAGGGGCCCACAAAGCCTGTGAGGCTTTTTAAATACGGTGTGCTTTCAGAAAGTGAAAAATCCTGGATGTGTGGACTCAAAATCAACTTGGGATCAATACTTGGAAGCTCTTTATCCTATATTGCCTGTCTCGAAGAGGAAGAAGAAATGCTATCAGTCAAGAAGCATGACCATTCCTGCCCCACTGGTCTCTTCCTCAGGATAAAGACGGTAACAGGACAATATTGCACCTGACGCCTCTGAAACAGTTTCCTTAAGCTCCCACTTTTGTATGTGACTCAGAGTCAGAGCCGTCCATTGCTTATGCACAGCATGGATGCTGCAGCTCACAACACCTTATCTCCGGAGGCTTGTGCTCAGTCAGCTGTTCAGAGCAAGTCTACGAGCTCAGGCAGTCAGGCACTGGTGCATAGGTGCACTGGCAGTTGCCAGCAATGGTGCAGGTGCAAATTGCCCACATCACCTCTACAGCCTCATGTCCTTGTAGGTTGTCTTCCATCCTTTATGCCTTACTGGGCTCTGACAACCTCCCCAGTGACAGCTGAGCTGCTCTGATCTTCTCAAAGTTTAACAGCTGGCAATGATCTAGCAGAAAGCCCATGCAGCCTGCCTTCTGGAGTCCTTTTAACCTCAGATTTATTAGCCCTCTTGTCTCTGTAGATTTCTCAACAAGCTCATAAATTAGAAATATTAATAAAAGGGACACTGCAGGTTTAAACTGATAACATTTATTATGTTTTTTTTTAATGGTACAGTTATTATCAATTGACATTTAAAATGGCATCATAATCTATCAAGGTGAAATGGACTCAGAAAGCTATTTCTCCCAGGCCAAAAATAATAATAACAGCAGCAGCAGGACTGCAAGAGAAGAAGCACACAAACAGTTTGAGTCCAGGTCACTGATTACATAGTTTGGAGGTGGCTTTTAGCAACTTCACCCTCTGTTTAATCCATTCTTGTATTTCATAATGCCTCTCTCCCCTGCCAGGCCCTCAAGCCCTTTCTAGAGGTTTTTCTATCAAAAATCTTTAGTTAATCCATGATGAGGAGCGTGGCTCTTTGCTTTGAACGGAGCAGGAGCTGTTGTATGTGGGAAGGGCTGGAGAGATCAAAGGTTGTCCTTTTCATAGCAATTCAGGCCTCTGAGCAGCAATTGCCATGGAGAACTGTCCGGCATGGCTATAAACTGGCTTTGATCCATCTGCCGTTTGGCTGAAGGAAAGTTAAAAATAAAGAAGGAATGTGCTTAATATAGCCCATCCTTGCAAACATGGAAGGACAACAATTCTCTCCCCACTTACTGAAGAAGGCTACAGAGGCTACATGTACAGAAATAAAAACAATTGTCCAGGAAAAAAAAAATCCAGGAATCGATAACAGAGTAAAACAGAAAGTCCATGACCTCTAGCTCATTATTTCAAATCGGTTGTAGTTTGGTAGTGAATAAATGTCCATAGTGATGCATGAAAATGAACTTCCCGTGTCCCAGAATGGTTCTTCATCACCCAGATGTGGAGAAGGCACTAAATCCTTCCATGAAGCACTAGCGCTATGCTGGACTGCTGTTGTTTTGTAGCGGTATTTGCAATTAAAAAATTAGACCTTCAGTGTATTTTCCATTATGGAGATGCCCAGCAGAAGATAATCTTTTAAACAGTGCCATGGCAAGCTGTCTCGTTTGCCAGTGGGGAGGAGACTGGCATTTCCAAATGGGCAATTCAAGCTATCCGCAGGTAGTTCCTAACCTCCCTGAAGAGACATTCTACATTTTAAAGAGAGAAAGCCTCAAGAAGTAGTTTAGATTAATTCTCTAAAAGTGAGGTGCCTAGAGTATGGTAACCCCTCCCAACCTTCAAATCCACCATGCAATACACAGATTGGGAGTGTAAGATTGGCCTTTTTTGTCCTGTGTTCTTAACCACGTGTGCACTGGACTGTTTTGTTTTGGTAGACAGCTTTTTTCAATGTGCTCATGAAAAAAAGCGCACACAAATGTTGCGTCTCTTGCAACAGACCACCTTCGGCTGAGGTAGCACGGAGGCCCAACACCCCGCCTCCAGGCCAATGAGCACTGACACCAATATGAGGGTGCTGCAAATGGCGTTTATTAATAGGTTGCATAGCAATATATACTCCGCTGCCTTTCGTTACCACCCATAAGCTATACGTCACGAGGGGGAGGAATACACATGTCAAAGGGGGAGGCCCCTGTTCTTTCCGTTACATCGCGTGATCTTCCGACCACTATCCCCTACACACAAACAAAGTGAGCCTAGCAGTAGGCAGAAATCAGTGAAGTCGAGCTGACCATCAGTGTCTTGGCTGTATGGGAAACATTTATGCTGTTCTAATGGGGTGAAGCTGCCAGCTGTTGTCTCATTCCTGAGAAGCCTGGTCTGGGGTCATTCACCTCCTGGGTGCAGTTTCATGGGAAGTAGCCTTCTCGTGCTGGGAGTGTTTTGAGATTTCAAGAGATGCTCCTACCCCAAATCAGAATAAAAAGTCAAACTCTCCAGGACTCAAAAAAAAAAGTTTTTTTTCAGTTCATTAGCCTCAGCTCAATAAAAACATTTCATTTTGATCATAATAAAAAGTTTTGTCTTGCTGTTGGACTTTCAGTCATTTTTTCACCATAATGAATTTATTTTCAAACAAAGAAGTAATCTCAAACATGGAAAAATAAGCTTTTATAAATATTGGAACAACATTTTTTAAGAATTTGAATAATTTTCATAATTTTTTTTTTTTTTTTTTAAACGAATAGTGAATCCAAACACCACCAGGCTGGTGGTGTAGTGCTCTCTGTGTGCAGAGCAAATGCATGTGTTTGCCACTGACCCAGTTTCCTGGTCTCCTAGATGCAACTGGAAAATCAGCTGTTTGTCAAAAAACATTCAGGAAAAATTGTATTATGTATGCTTTTCCTAAGTCTGCTGTCTGTCCTGATTAACTGGAGGAATAGTTAACTATCTAATAATATTATATTGTTAAACCCACTTTTTTCAAAGGCTTTTCCTCTATTTCCATACCTATTTTTCTCAAATCCAGCAGTCCAGTCTGTGAGGTATCCCGGAAAGCAGTTATTGCATAGATAATTTATATGGGAATAAAGAAATTCTATATTGCATGCATAACAGGGCTTTCATCTGTCTGGGGTGGTCACAGATTTCAGTGTGTACAAGTTTGCCAACCGTACTTTTCTCTAAAATTGCTTTGATTTCCACAAGAAAAAAGCATTAATGTGTCATAAAGTTCCCAATTGGCTCTGACACCCTGCATGGATTTTCACCAGTCAACACTGCTCACATGATAGGCTTTGCAAACAGTATTGCGAAACAGTGCTTTAGTTACCAGTAATTAATTCAATGCTCAGGCTAACAGCCAGTATTAGGTGATCACTGCTTGAACAATTTCTGCCTCTCAAAGCCAAGCAGAAGAGGGCAGCGTGTCCTGTGGGACAGCACACCAGGGCTGCAACAGCCCAGGTGGGGAAGTGAAAACTGTCTCACATCTTTGTCTTCCGCTTTAAGTCAAGTCATCCCCATGGTGAAAAGATGTCACAGAATGCGAAGTGGTACTCTTATGCACCCGATTTCCATGCAAAGATTCTCCTGCAGTTACTTGACACAGTAAACCCTATGATTGACAAGCCAAGAACAACCTTGATTTTTTGCATATATGCGCTTCTGCAGCTTTGCAAGGTGGAAAAGAATTACAGGAATGGAACAGAATAGAATGGAATGGAATGGAATGGAATAGAATAGAATAGAATAGAATAGAATAGAATAGAATAGAATAGAATAGAATAGAATAGGATAGACTATTTCAGTTGGAAGGGACCTACAACGATCATCTAGTCCAACTGCCTGACCAATTCAGGGCTGACCAAGTTAAAGTTAAGGGCATTGTCCAAAAGCCTCTTAAACACTGACAGGCTTGGGACATCAACCATCTCTCTAGGAATACTGTTACAGTGGTTGACCACCCTCTCGCTAAAGAAGTGTTTCCAAACGCCAAGTATAAACCTCCCCTGGCTCAGCTTTGAACCATTCCCATGTGTCCTACCACTGGACACCAGGGAGAAGAGATCAGCACCACCCTCTCCACTTCTCCTCCTCAGAAAGCTGTAGAGAGCATACAATATCCATAAAGAAAGCCAGTAAATTAAAATCAGTTAAAGACTGGTCACTAAAGCCCTTTTTTCAGGTGACTTATTCTAGAAAGCACATGAGAAGCTGAGAGTTGTCCTGTTTTCTTTAAACTTCAGACTTCCCAGCACTTAGACATGCAGTTTTGAAGAAATTAGTAATGGGAAAAGTGGCAATTATTCATGCTTTTTCCTGTTGAATACCCCAAACCCTACTTATCCCACAAAATGTAGGGAGTTAACTGATCCTGATCCAGGCCCTGCTGGGCCAAACAGCCTCTTGCCTGATGAGACCTTAAGTATTATTTCAGGATGAGCTGGGAGCTGGGATGGTTTGTATTACTGAATTTCTCTGTAGGTCCTGAACAGGAATGGCAGGAGAGCATGAATATGTGTCCTCAGTGCCATACAGAGGGAATGCCAAGAGGACAATAAACTCTTTGTTGACAGAAGAGTGAGAGCAGTAGACAAAAATGTCTTGATAGCAAGAGAAGATACTGGGCAGGAGCAAGATATATCAGCAGAGCAGACTGGGAGATACCATCTTTGCAACCTGTGCTGTCAACACATCATCTTTGTCAGTGCTAAAATTCAGGTCAAACTCCATAAAGAGACAGTAAAAGAGATTGCACTGTAGTGATGCATTAGTTCTGCTTACAAAACCTGGGGAAAATGTCACTTCCAAATTTAGACAATATGTCAAAATTTCAACCTCTGCCAGGGACAGTGGTGTCAGGCTGGCCAGATGGTAGAATGGCAAAACAAGCAAACAATCCACTGAGGCCCTGTGAAATCTTGGGAGAGCACAAGATATCTATGTGCAGACTACAGAAGGAAAAATATCACCTGCAGGCACACAAAGGAGATGTTCATCCACTTACTGAGGAGATATGAGCCCCTCTTGCCTGACAGTGCTCTCCCCTCCTGAGCCAGCCCTCTCCCAGGCAACTTCACTTTGGTAGCATTGCAGTTTTTCCTGTCCTCTCCCTAGGGATCCTGAGAAAATGATGAAGTGCACAATATTCCTAGGCTTTCAGCATTTTGTTTTGTTTAATGGGCTCCAGTGGGAGCTCCTATTAATCCGCTCTCGAGAGAAGAGCTTTTTTGTTGTTGTTGCTGCTGCTGCTGTTGTTTGCCCCCTTCTGCCTGAGGCAGGTCATGAATTATGTGCCTGATGTTCTTCCTCACTCCTGGACTTCCCTGTGATGTCCCACAGGGGCCCATTAAGAGTTCCCTTGCTGCACCCCTCCAGAGAAAGACCAAGTGCTGAAGTGGCAGAGGCAGGGGAAGAGAGAGGCTCGTGTGGCTTAGGGAAGTACAGGATCTTTGGAAGGGAGCAGCAAGTCACCATTAGGGTTTGGATAAGGGCAGAACATCTCCAAAGCTACACAGATGCATGGGGATCTGCTGGGGGGTTGAGTTGGATACTGGAACAAATTGTCAAATTACTGGGCAAAAGAATGGTTTGGGTGTTTTTCCTTCTTAAGTTGTTCTCTGAGTTGTGGTATTTTCACTCATGTGGTGGCACAAGAACTCAGACTTCAGGGAAATTGATGCTTCTGACCTGCAGCTGACTGCAGATCCTTCTGTGGTCTAGAGCACAAACTACACACACTCAAGCCAAAGTTTAGCTCCGGCTGCTAAAGCTGCCTATGCCTTTGGGGCAGAAAAGCCCTAGTTTTGTTTCCCTGGGTGACACCTAGCATAGCCGCTTCCATGCATTTCAAATAAATTTCCTGCAAGAAGCCATCCCTTGTTTTCATAACCACAGACGTTTTAAACATATTTCTGTATTATCTGATGTGCTGCTGCCACAGGCTATGAAAATTGTTTGGGCTATATAGTTGTTGGGGTTTTTTTCTCTTTTCCCTTGCAGTTTGTAGTAGGAAAGCAACCTTTCTGTAGTTGTGTGCCAACCTGGCCTCTCTTCAAGTGCACTGTCTGCTTTTTATCCATAAAATCACATACCAGAAAGTCTGTCTAAAGAACATTATTAGCTGAGGCTGCAAAGTCAAGTACTGGAAAGCTAAGACAATGCCAGACTTGAGACTGCTTCTGCTCATACATTAAGAGACAGATGC
Source organism: Scopus umbretta (assembly GCA_013400535.1). Taxonomy (NCBI): domain Eukaryota; kingdom Metazoa; phylum Chordata; class Aves; order Pelecaniformes; family Scopidae; genus Scopus; species Scopus umbretta. The sequence goes on along the minus strand of VZTL01066259.1, from coordinate 44,671 downwards.
ATTAGGACATACTAAAAGCTTTTGTACATGGTCAGACTCCTGCAGGCGGTGGGAGGATGTCTCCCAGGCAGGACTGATGAATTACCTGAAAAGTGACTCATTTGCATGAACTCTTTCTTCCTCAGCTGTGGCCCCCAACCCCCTTCCCTCTGCTCATTTGGGTCCCTTGTCTGTGTCCTCTGCAACTCCCAACAAGTACTAAAACCCTGGTGGCTGTGGCACATGCCACAGCACTCTGCTGCAGACAGGGGAAGAGGAGGAGGCAGATGAGGATTGCCTGGCTCAGACAACCTCTGAAAGGGATGAAAGGGCCTTTTTCAGCCCAGAAGGCAAGAGAGGGGTTTTGAGGCTAATACTCCTATTCGGGAGCTGCTAGGCAGATCACTTCTCTCCGTGGTTTATTCCTGGCCCATTCAGCCTCCTTTGGCGATGAGCTGTCAGTCACTGTTGGTGAGGCACTGATAAAGGACTACAAAGTAGTGCTATTTTCTCATCCAGTAAATGTTTCCATGCCCCACCCTGAGAAGAAAATGAAAATTTACTCCCCCACCTCAACAGAGTGCAGAGCAGCTGAACTGTGCATGGCCAAAGCAAGGCACTGAGAAGTCCCTTGCATAGCCAAAGAGAAATCTGGTCAAGGATGGGTGAGGGCTCTTAGTGGCAGCTGGTGCAGGGTCTCTCAATCTTCCCCGACCCCTGCCTACATTAGTGGTAATGTAACAGGGCAGTGAGTTTTCTTTCTGACTGAATGCTGAAGCTTATTCCCAGTTCAGGTTGCCAAAAATAAAACTAATTGGGTGAAATGTTCCATTTAGTTGTATTATTATGGGAGTAAGTTTTGAAAAATTAAAACGTTTTCAGATTGTCAGTGCTCTTTTCATGAAATTAATGAAAACAGCATTTTTAAAAATGAAAAATCTTTTCTGTCTTCTTTATTTATTTAGGGGAAAAAAAAAAAGTACCTGTAATTTCCTTTTAGCTTTAGGTACAGCCCTTCCCTCTGCTGGACGCTGACAGCGGATTCAAGCAGTTGCTCTGTCCCTGACATGCGGGTTGCCATTTCCAGATTTCCTTCATGGCCAGGAGGGCTAAAAGCATTTCTCAATAATGAAATCATTATTGTCATCAAAGCAGAGCTGGATCCCCAGGCACATGCCTGTGCATTAATCTGTCCTGGGCATCATGTAGATTTGTCCTTTGGCTCTGCAAAGGCAGGTACAGCCTTGTATGTGCTTTACCCACAGGAACTTCCCTGCAGACACCATATACTAACTGCCATCCCTGTACTGTTGACATGACTAGGTGAGTACACAAGACAGTCACTGTCAGCTTTGGGTGCGTTTTTTTTGTTTGTTTGTTTGTTTTTGGTAAACACTTTTCTAAATTTTGTTCACATGCTAGGACACTAAAGGTAGAGGTGAGATGAGGTTAAGAATCAGTTTATAATTACCCATCACTTCCTATTTTAAATAATAATTTTCTTTTACTCCTTTGAGGAAGTATGAAGGATATGGAATGCAAACTCACATTATTTTTACATCTCCAAATCTGTCATCTTTAAATCAGTGCTCAGTTAACAATACATGTAATCAGTCACTTGACTAACAACAGTGACACAGGAAGTATGTCTAGATCCCATTTAATATTCTGACATTGGTTATTTAGAAATTGTACTAAATAAACAAAACTCTACTGCCAAGGAATTTGAATGCCACATTCAAGCATCCTCCTGCTTATACCTGAAGATCTATAGTTTCTTTTAAACATTTAAAAAAAGCTGAAACATTGTGTGTTCAGGGCCCAACTTGGCTCCCATAAAAGTCAAATTAAAAGTTCCTTTGATTGAAATGGTGGTGGGATCAAGCTTGCAGCATGTTTATGCTTTTTCATTAATATGCAAGTGTTAGAACTACCAAATGCATCTGAAATATTAATTTTCTGAGACTGTATTTTGAATTCAAGAGTTCTGAAGATGCACATTTTGGACTTGGGGCTTATAATTTATAATAGAAATATCACATTCCAATAAAAATCCACCTCAGGCATAACAAGCTAAATGGCTAAATATTCAGTTGGCTCCACCTTAAGAGATCACAGCTACACAGCAGTAAAAAAATTGCACACACACACATAAACGCAGAGTCATACATAGCCAAGGACTGTTTTTTCTTGATAATGCAAAGTAATAGGGATACAGATGGCATAACACAATTGACAAAAAGCAGTAAGACAGCTGGCAGTGAATGCATTTGAAATAGGGTAGAGAGCATACAGGGAGGCTGCAATAGAGAAGAGGATGTGGTGAGAGACCATGTCAGTGCAGACATGTTCAAACCAATGTCCAGCAGAGACAATGTCCCACCTGGGACTGTGCAGCACCATGCAGATGTCCTGTTTGGATGTGGAAATAGCGTAGCTGTTCATGTGGAACATCCACAGGTGACTCTGTGCAGTTAATATCCAGCCTGGATAATGGGCATACAGAGAATCAATGAGCGCTGCAGCATAACATTTTTATTTCCTGCCTCACCCTCAAAAGAGACAGTCTCTGCCTTCCACCAAAATCTTCCATTAAGAACTTTTCACCATGTGTAACTGAGCTAATCAAATTCAGGATACTTGAATCCAAAGAAACTGCAAGGGTCCTTAGTCTGTGGACCTTGCTAGACTTTTTTTATAACACAGATTAATCCAGCTTGCATATCTCTTCTATTTGCAGCTGGAACAGGGAGAAAGATGGGCAAACAATGCCTTAAACCTCCCAGCTGGTTGCCTAACCTGACTAGTGCCTGCCCAGTTTCCAGTTGCTCTTTAGTGCTAATGGTCAGCTTCTCCTGCCCCTTTTGCCTCCACAGTGAATTGCTGACAAATCTTCCTGGTGAACTTTCAGAAGATCAAATACATAGAGACTGTTTTAAAGACACACACACACACACACAGAGTTTGCACAGGCTTGTCTGTGATGAATGCAGTTTGAGAGTCTTTTTATTTGCTTCCCAAGAGAAAGAGAATGACAACAAGCATTTGCTTAGTGACCTTCTACATGACAAAACATGACCGACAAATGATCTGTATACTTTTTATGTCCATGCAGCCAAGATTCCTGCCTGGCATGCTGGCTGAGTATCCCTGGACCACAGCTCAAGTACGGGACTTCAAGTGCACTTTCTGCATTGCTTGTGTAGGCTTAGTTCACAGCTGAGAAAAGCACTAGGGATTGGCTCACATGAATACAGTGCAGCGGGAGCATTTGGAGGAACACAGACAAAAGGAGTGAAGCCATTTATGATTTGTGTGATGTACCCGATTCATGCATTGGGTGGCCTGGAATATTGATCAAGTGAGGTTTTGCTTTTTGGCTTACAATTACAACTGTTACAAGGCTTTCTGATCGAGGATGATTTAATGCCTCATTTGGCACCTGAAGCTTCACCCAGGCCAAACAGCACATGTACTAGGTCAGAGGAAAAGGGAATGGCTATGTGTCTTCACAGGCTCTCCTTCACATCATGGCTGCATTCAACCTTGCAGTAGGTCCTCTTTATACAGAGACCAAATATGTAGCCTTCAAACCAATGGCCTGCAGTCACAAATAAAAGTTGGAAGCTGTGGGCTTGGAAACATGCACCAAATTGATGCGATTTTCTTCTAATCTGGGCACTGTAGTAATATTATTCACTGATCTTGCAGTCTGTGTTTGTTTAATTCTCCTAAATTTAGCTTTTACCTGGATTCCTCAAGGCACTAGACTGAGTTTACAGATCACCTCTTCTTTAGCATCTAAGAACCTCCTTGTGCTAGGTGCTGTAAAAGTATAGAATAAGGAGTCACTTCTGAGTGTAAGATTAGAGGTGCCCAATTAATGCAGTGATCTCATGAAAACGAAAATGTTATAAAACCCTTGCTACGTCTTCATGCTGCCCTTGGTGGAATGGGCTGCACTAAGATGAGCTAAACCATGGATGTAGTTTGAACATTTGTACCTGAACTTCCTTCTAGGTGCATCAGGGCATGTCTGTATCATGCAATGCAGAGGTGTCCAGGCTAGTTTCAAACATGCTGGTTCCTCCAGGTGCTTTTTCGTTAAACTTTGCTGTACTGAGATGCTGCATCTAAGATGCATGAAACTATCTTGGTTAGCACCAAGTCCCAAACAGGCTACTTAGTCCTGTTCCAGGGAGTGAGTCTGGTGAAGGACTTATCTTTTACAGCACTGGCTTTTGCATCAACACATAGTGCTGCCCAGAGAGCGGGAGATGAAATCCTCCCGTCCTCAGTGCCCTCTCTCTGAGCAAGCAAAGCATTAGAAAGCGACTTCTTTTTCAGCTTTTCTAAGTTTGCACTGTACAACTCAGATAGCCTGCCAGCAGTTAGCAGCATACTAACAAAAGCACCGAGCTCTGAGTTATGGCAGATAAGTTCCCAGATGAGAAGCACCACCCTGGCAGGGTCCTGGGCTCCCTGTTTTTTAGCTATTCCTCTTGGAGAGCTTCTGTTTAACTTTCTTCTCCCACGTCCCTTTGGGGAAGATGTGAACAGAACAGCAAACAGGACTTCCC
>VZTL01066259.1:27511-40082 GCA_013400535.1 Scopus umbretta | reverse complement strand
CCCCCCCCCCCCCCCCCCCACCGTAAAAGCATTCATCTCCCACTGTTGCTGGGACCCATGTAAGCTTTAAAGTGCTGTGACAGCTCTATGGCTTGGGAAGGACTATGGCAGCCAGTGCAGCAGGAAATGACTGGCACTGCTAGCAGAGATCCGGGGCTGTAGCAGTAACAAACACCTCTCCAAAAGCTCCGGAGTGCTTCCTGCGCTGCCCCTGCAACCTGGGAGGTTTATTTCGCAGCCATCTCAGCCGCAGGCCTGGCAGTCTCCCTGCCTCCGGCCTGCCGAGCGGCCCGCTTCCCGCTCGCTCCATGAGCAAAGTGCCCGGTGGCTGCCGCCAGAGGGAGCGCTGCGCACGGCCGGGCCGCCGCACTGCCGATGGGCTGGTTCGCGCCATGCCGGGCCGACGAGGGCACCGGGGGTCCGGCGGGCGCGGGGGGCTGCGCCCGTGGCCGCGGCGGGAGGAGCTTCTTCGGGGAGTCTGGCCCCGAAGCCAATTAGGCCTATGCGCCTTGCCTCCCCGCTCTGGGCTGGGAGTAGGAGGCTTGGCTCTGGGAATGGACAAAAGGAGTTTTAATATGGGAAGAGGGTGTGGATGAGCATCGGTCTCTAGAAGGAGCCACGTGGCCTGGGTGCCCCAGAGATACAGGGCAGTTTGGGGACTCTCAGGGCACCCTGGTGCTTTAACAGCTTAGAAGGGGCAGTAGGGGCAGCTAACAGCTTGGCAGGGGCAGTTTCACAGAACAGGGGGGGTTGTTGGTATGGTCCCACAGGCACAGCATGCCTCTAAATACTCTCTTCGGAAAAGAGGTGAATAGTGAATTGGCATAGCCAGCTGCTGACATCACATTTACAGCAGTCAAAGCTAAAACTGTTTGTGAAGGCTTGCAGAAAGAGCTTGAGAAGCTGAGTGATTGGGTAATAAAATGGCAGATGAAATTCAGTGCCAATAAGTGCAAAATAATGCACATGGAGGAAAACAACCTTAACTATACGTTCACAGTGATGGACTCTATATGAGCTATTACCACTCAGAAGACAGATTTGGGAATCATTACATATTATTCTTCAAAACCATCAGCTCAAAGCTAGCAGTGGTCAAAAAGACAAATGGAATATTAGAAATTATTAGGAAAGAAATAGAGAACGTGATAAAAGACATACTTTTTTGTTACCGTGCAAACCTATGCTGTGCTCACATCTTGAATGTTATCTGCAGTTCTGGACTTCTGGCAGAATAAAAAAAAGTATGAAGTAGGTGTGGAAAATATAGAACTAGAAACTTCATGAAGAAGATGACAAAGTTCACTGGGGGCAGGCAACAATTTATTAGACAGTAAGTTTAAAAGAAGTAATGTAAGTAATAAATGGCACTGTGGAACTCATTGCCACAGGAAATTTTGAAAGGTCAAATGTAATAAAATTAAAATGACAACAATTACATATGCATTAGGCCAAACAAAAGCTGTATTCTTTGAGTGATGTAGACATAACTACAAGCTCAGGAAATATCGTAGTTTCTAGCTGATGGAAAGGCATGTGGGATGGGGGTAATCACTCTACTCCAGCCTTGCTTCTAATATTCTTTTTTTTTTATCTGTTGGGCTGCACAGACCTTTGCTTTTAACCAGCAAGGCCATACTTACATCATTATGCTAAAGATATAGAAATATTGTGGTCCTAAAGAAAATCAATGGCAGAATTCATTGACTTAAAGAACAGGGAAATCAGTTCTGCCTCTAGCTGGGTCATGTCTCACTGTGCGAGGTGTTTCATTGATTGAAGCGAGACTGCTGGCACAGCATGAGCAGCTTATAACAGGTAGCTTTGAGCTACCCAGAAAGTAGCAGTGACTACAAGTGGGATTCATTTCAGCTAACTTTAGCTGGTGTTGAGAACTAGGTGCTTATTCTTTAGGCAACTGAGGTACTTCTTCCTGTCACAGTGTTTCCACGGTAGCAGGTATGCCAGAGGAAACAAGGACAAAATACATATAAAATTCCTGGGGGAAAAAGCAACTAAAACATCAGGAGCATAAGTCACCTTGCCTGCTTTTCAGCACCTGAAATAGGAAATGAAGATGATGGTGTTTGGACACCTTGGGGTAAAGACATGAACTGAGAACTTAATTTCCCTGAGGAAAAGAAATGTGATACTGTTTACTTTTGGGATGTAACAGAGTACCCATACTTTTCAGGTGTCTCAGCGACAGAACAAGTGAGCAAAATCCAGAAATGGCATTAGCATTAGAGGCATAAATATTTCTGTTTGTTGCAGCATTATTGAATGAGGATCCCATTCTAGGTCATTAGTGAACTGCTGCTAGAGGTTAGAAAATCTCTAACTGCTTTGTCTAGCCAGGGTTTTATCCCCTTTTACTGGAGAAAGACCTTTGGCCAGTGAGGAAGCATCACGCCTTAGAACTCAGTCCTGACTACCAGAGCAAGCAGGTTTTGGTTTAATAGCAGGCAGAACCAAAGCAGAATATTGCGAAAAGCAAAGAATACTTTAAGCTGTATGTTTAAGAATGGCAGGAAGGATGGGGCTAGGTTTGGGGGACTCTGTTCCAGGGATATAGATTCTTTCTCTCTCTCTTTTTTTTAAAAATTGCTTACGTAGCAGCTGATCTCCAGTTCTTCCCCTTGCACAGAGTTTTTTTCTGTTTTCAGGAGAAAAACTTGATGGATCATAGACTTGAGCAGTAATGAAAACCTGGTATGTTTGTTCCAGAAATAATTAAAAAAATTGAAGTACCATTTTAAAATCCTGAAATTTTCATGATTTAGGAACATTCCTTTCATTCTTTCCAGATCTCAAGCCTTATTTACCTTTTTTAAATGGACAATCACTGAGGTTTTTCTGAGGAAAAGAAGTATGTATATAGACTTATGTATGTATTTATAAGCAGAGAGAAAAATAAAGGGCTAATCATCTTTTCAGAATTGTAGAATCATAGAAGAATAGAATCATAGAATCATAAAGGTTGGAAAAGACCTCTGAGATCATCTAGTCCAACCATCAACCCAAAACACCACGTCTACTAAACCATGTCCTGAAGTGCCACATCCACATGTTTTTTGAACAACCTCCACAGATGGTGACTCCACCACCAATCTGGGCAGCCTATTCCAATGCCTCACCACTCTTTCAGTAAAGAAATTTTTCCTAATATCTAATCTAAACCTCCCCTGGTACAACTTGAGGCTATTTCCTCTTGTCCTATCACTAGTTACTTGGGCAAAAAGACCAATACCCTCCTCACTACACCCTACTTTCAGGAAGTTATAGAGAGCGATAAGGTCTCCCCTCAGCCTCCTCTTCTCCAGGCTAAACAATCCCAGTTCCCTCAGCCACTCCTCATAAGACTTGTTCTCCAGGCCCTTCACCAACTTTGTTGCCCTTCTCTGGACATGCTCCAGCACCTCGATGTCCTTCTTGTACTGAGGGACCCAGAACTGAACACAGTATTCGAGGTGCGGCCTCACCAGTGCTGAGTACAGGGGCACAATCACTTCCCTGCTCCTGCTGGCCACAGCCAACTTCTGATACAAGCCAGGATGCTGTTGGCCTTCTTGGTCACCTGGGCACACTGCTGGCTCATATTCAGCTGGCCATCAACCAGCACCCCCAAGTCTTTTTCTGCCAGGCAGCTTTCCAGCCACTCTTCCCCAAGCCTGTTGCTTGGGATTGTGGTGACCAAAGTGCAGGACCCAGCACTTGGCCTTGTTGAACCTCATACAGTTGGCCTTGGCCCATCAATCCAGCCTGTCCAGATCCCTCTGCAGAGCCTTCTTACTGTTGAGCAGATCGACACTCCCACCCAGCTTGGTGTCATCTGCAAACTTACTGAGGGTGCACTCAATCCCCTCATCCAGATCATTGATAAAGACATTAAACAAGGCTGGAAGTGAGTACATAGGGCCTTCCAGTCAGCTGGTTGCTTTGGTATATACAATTAATTAATATTAATTATTACGTATTACAGTGGTGCTTAGCAGCTGCCACTGAGACTGAAGCTCCCTTGTGCTGTACAGACAAACACTAAGGAAGAGTCCTAGTCTTGAAGCCATCAGTGCCTAACTAGACAAGAGAAGCCGTGGCAGGAAAAAGGAGAGATATCCCGCCATTTAATTTCTCTGATTGTCCTCATAATGTTTAAAGGAACATTTGCCCAAAGTAGTGCTTGGTTAGAGATCTCCAACCAAGCTAGAGTCTTGAAATGTCCCAGGGCAGTACTGTGCAGAGACCCTAGAACAAGCCCTGGATCCAGAAAAACCTCACAGATAGGGTCCTGTGCCTGTACCAGAGTCCCTCCTCTGACCCAAGTTGGTAAGGGAGAGCTGACAGGCTGGTGTGGCTTCTACCTCCACAGCAAGTCTGTGGAGCATTGGCAGAAGAGCCATCACTCATCTTGCCCTGAGTGCCAAACACACCTAAAGTGGCTTATCTGAGGGCACACAAAGGGGCAGCACTAGAATAAAGTTCAGACCTGCCTAAATTTTCCAAATGAAGAGTCTAGCAGACCTTATCCACAAGTGTGGTCATATCTAATTCCATACTATTTACTATACTGTGCATGGCACATTGTCTCTGGGAAGTAATCATATGTTTTTGCAGTGTATGTCAGGTTTGGCTACACCTACTGTTTCAGTATAGTTTCTGGGTACTGCCTTTTATTTGTTAAAAAAAAAAAAAAAGAGTTGCCATTAGCTCTCAGTGTTATTTCAGTATGATGGTAACGTCTGCATTAAAAATGCATAGGTAGATTAGATATTTAACATTCAGTTGGAGTTCTGGCACAGTCTGAGGTCATGAACTGTAGCCAAGAATATATGGATTCTTAAAACTGTTTCCTATGCTAAATCTCAGCATCATCCTGTCCATAAGTAATGAGGAGAAGGATGATGTAAAATAATGGTATTGTTAAAATACTGTTAAAATGTCTCTCTCCCCCCCCATTTTTTAAAGAAATATATTGCAAAAAAATTCATAATGCACCTGGCCATCTTTCTCATGTTTGTCTGTCTTTCTCATCCCGATAGAAAATCAGTGCTCTGTATTACTCCTTAGATTCAAGAGATTATGGCAATCTTCTGTTTTTTTTCATTAGTTGAGTTGATTCTGTGCAAAAGCTGTTTAAGATGCATGAGTAATTTTGCCTCTGCAAAGAATAGGATGCAGCTGAGGAAAAAAAAAAAAAAAGGAGAGGTTTCCAATATTCTAGTCTGACCATGGGATACTGATGAGAAATATGTACACAATTAACTCAAAATAAAATGTAACAATTTCTTCCTTCAAGACTGTCCCCACAAACTGAGGTGTGCCTAGCTCACTGCATCCAAATGATTTGCATCCTTCCTCTTGTTCAGACTGATGTTGCACAGACATACTCCTGCTTTATTGGGTCTCTGCAGAGATGTATTTATCACAGATTTTCCTCAATCTGGGAACCTTGAGGTCTGTGGTTTCTGTGGCCAGATCCCATTGCTGAAGGCCAAAGGTTCTTATTTTCTCACACCAGAAGGCTTGCAGACAGGGAAAATCAGATTCTGTTGGTTGTTGATCCTAAAAAGCTGGAGGGAGATGAATCCCCTCTGCCCACGGATCAGCTACATACACCATCACGCCTGGGTCATGCTCTATAGTTGCCTGAACAACCCACTAGACCCTGGCAAAAGGTGAACTTGGGCTTAGATAATTCCTAGGCTCCACATCTGTCTGTAATTCCCACTTCACACCTCTCAGTGAATGCAGGGATCATTTTAACTGAGCAATTTTAGGCTGATTGTCATAGATATCTCACGGGAAGAAAAGCAGAGCTAGTAACTGCTCCAGTGGTCTTATCATGCTTAGACGTGCTAGTTACAGCACTCCAATGTAGCGCAGTTCAGTATAATGGCTTTGTGCCTCCTGATCCTCGAAGCAATTAAGGAGACCGATGTGAATGATTTGTATACCCTGGATCTGCTCAGGAGACCATGGCTCCAGGTGCTGCGTAATGTCAGCTTTTCCACACCGGGATCTGTTTGTCAAAAGTGTTTGCGAATAACACATATCTCCCTTCCCTCCTGGCTTTCCCATCCTGTTTCTGCAAGGTACTTGGAGCAGGAGCACGACACTGAACATGAGATAGTCCGAAGAATTACCTTCAGGCTTATGTTTAGGCACACGTGCTTCATTACTTTCTTGGATCAGGGCCTTAGCAACCTGCAGTCACCAACTGAACAACCCTAATGTGAAGCCAGTGCCAACTTTGAGTGGCTAAGCAACAGAACTGGCACACTGTATTGATGCTATCTTCTTCATTAAGAAAGATGATTCAAATATCATTATTTCTTGAAAAGCATCCAGCCTGTGAAAAGATTCAGACACTGTTGATCAAGTTACCATGGATTTCTTTTGAGACACTCAAGCTATTAAGAGCAGGAATGTTTTATCTGAAATGCTATACAGAAACCTACTGATAGAAATAATCACTTGCTAGCTGTTACCTTTCATCTTTTGTACATGAGTAGAAGTTTACCATGTTCCTAATTACAGTGAATTAGATTAATTTGTCCTAGCAAATCAGGCCATTCAGAGTGTGAATATTTTCTGGAAAGGGAAGAGCAAAAAAGACTTCAAACAGTGAGTCCAGAAGAAAAGATTGTGAAGATGAGCAGACATGAGTCATAAAGGAGGGATACTGCAGGTGTCCCTCATACCTTTGCTTAATATTTTTTCTTCTTGTACAAAGAAAATTAGTAACACTGTAACATTTGAGGACATAATTTATTGGAGCTTCTTAAAGAACCACTCATTATTTTGTGTAATGGGGACAGAAGCCTTAGAGGCACCCTGGAACACGCAGGTTTTAGACCACAAGAAGATAATTTCTGCTCTCTGATCCCTCTCTAGAAAGTTTACCAGATGAACTCTGTAACACAACTGTGACTATAGAAATACTTTTTTCACTACTTGCTGCAAAACAAAACAAAAGAGGGACTGATATAAAAAAATGTTTATGGCCTTTTGTTCTCATTTACAAAATGGTCTTTTTAGAAATTTTGGCAGTGTAGAGTTGAGTGGGATGTGACCACAATCTAAGAAAATGGGGAAAGAGAAGCAGTTGCTCCCCAACCTGCAGCTAAGAATATACATGGCATCCAGTACATGCTGTAAGCAGACCTATAGTCCCATCAACCCTCCTCCCTATAAGTCTGTCCCTGATGTAACAGCAAGGAAAAATTGTGAAAAAATAATATTTACTTTCACCTTAAGGTCCCACTCCATTGTAAGGGTAGTGGAAATAAGAATCAGCGTCTCTAATCACAAAAGTGCTACTTATTACTATAAGCCTTTGCCCCGTCTTCCTCAGGGTTACAAGGCATAACTGTGCCTAGTAGCACAATTGCAGAATCTCTCTCTGAAGGTGTCTGAAGTTTCAAATTGTTTAAATTCTTCCCCAGGTTATGAGAAAAGTTAACACAAATATCTCCTCTTTAACTTTTAATCCAGAGGACACTGAAACTGAGAGAAGCCCAGATTTCGCTCACCTTTCTGAATGCAGCTAGCTCTGGGGCAGAATGCAGTCACTTTTTAGCAGTTTCTGTCACAACTGCATAATTGGCTGGGGCAGGACAGGAGGTGACTGAAAATGTAAGAATAACTCCTTGGTGGATGCCCCTTCCCCCTCTGTGTGCTAGGGAGGAATCTGTAAGTTCACTGCAATTCCTTGGGAATCAAACAGGCTGCAGAGGAGAAGCTGAAGAGGAGAAAGAGGTGTCACATTACTGTACCTCACAAAGGAGACTTTGAGATTCATTATTTAAGCTCTTATGTTCCCTCTGGGACTTGGGGAGGATGATGACCTGTCCTCACTGAGAGCAAGGTGACTTTAGTTAATACCTTCTTGATTTGGTTTCTCAGACTGCATTCCCTCCCACACCCCGGCTCTCCAGCCTGGTTTGCTGATTTGGATAGGAATTCCCAACCTTTCTGCAGCTGAGCTTCACTTGATCTGAAAGTTGCCAGTATGCTTCAGGCCTCACTGGGCACAGCTCCTCAAAGATGAGGATGAGTAGACTAGGTTGTGTCTTGCATGGGTGCTACTATTTTGACACGTCACCGTTTTGGCACATGAGTATTATTAGCAAACACTGCATGGCAGCACCTTCAAACGGCTGGGGCTGGGCAAAGGGAAGAGAAGAGAAAGCCTGAATCATCTCCTAAATGAGAATGGCTACAGGATTTGCTGTTTGGAGTCACTGACTGAAAGCAAACATGTGTTGCAGGTGCAAATGTTGCATCCCCAAACATAGGTCAACCAGTGCTTTTGGGACCAGTCAAGCTTTCTGGGTTATGTGTGCCACTCTGGTAATGCTGCCACATTTCTGACTGGGATTTTCTGGATGGGAATACACCACTCATGAGGAGCTAGGCACTCCCTAGTTGCATCACAGCTGCTAAGCCTGTATCCTGGAGGCAGCAAAGCCACTTCTTTCTGGACTTATTGTGCTAAGCAATCGTACTTGATTAGCAATGTTTGTCTGAAACCCTGAAAAATATCAAATAAAAAAGGATCTTAAAGGTCACTGATACAACATTTCCAGGCAGAGGAATAAAGGATGTGCTCCAGGTATTGTGGATGGGTGGTAGTCATACATGAACAGTGTTTTTCCATTCATGGCAGGTGAGACACTTCAGATCATGGGAGAAGCTGAAGAAACAGATATACAGGGTGGCATGAGATCAGCAGGTCAGACCTGCAGCAGTGACCACTGCAGTGTCCTGCGTTTTTTTTCCCCAGCACCATGAAAGGATTAATTAGGTCTGAACTGGCTTTTTGCCTTTGTTCTGCACTTGAGCTTTATAGTTGTCTTCATCAGCTGCCAGGCTGCTGCCTGTTGGCCTTGCTGACCAAAGACTGGTGCTTCTCAAGGCTGCAGTCACTACTGCCACCTCCTATTTAAACCGATTAAACTAACCTGGGTGATTTTACTTGGCACAAACAAAGGAATGCTGACACAAATCTGCTGTGTGGGCTGGTTCAAAGGGTGCTTAACACTCGGGAAGGGAAGAGCTGGGAAGAGGAGGACAGTGGACACAACAGATGAGCAGCTGCAGTGGTAACATCTGGCAGCCCAACTGGATCTGAAGGAGGATGTTTGTCCACAGCCTCTGAAAGCAATTAAACTGGAAGCTTGGGTGGTCTGGCACATCTGAGAGTAAGAGCTACTTATTTTGTTAACTAAATAGGTATTTGGATATTTGTCCTTATTTCCATATTGTAACATTCATGGCCTTGTGTGTGCTGTGTAAGCATTGAGGATTTGGCTGCTTTAATTACCGGTAGCAGCTCCTCCATTAAATACTGTGTATCACATGAGAAGACAATGATACTGATTTCTAAGGTGATGTAGGGGAAAGAGAAGTTTTGCTGCAACTTCGGTCAATCTACGAGGTGCCTTTTGTTCCAAATCAGGCTGTCTAAACTCAAAAATGACACAAAATTTCTGAAGAATTCAGCTTTAGAACCTTTTTTTTTTCTGGTTTCTGCATTATCCTTGCTTTCCTAAGGTGCCCTGTGACTACTGTATTCAAGAATACTCATGCCAGGGCATTCTGGGACAGTGTGAAGACAGCAGCCTAAGATAGTGGTCCTTCAAACACTTCTATACACATTGAACTGTACTATGATGAATTGTTTTTTCGTTATCTGTGATACCTAAGCGCATAGTCCCTTATCCAGGTTTGTGAACATTTCATTATTTTCTTTTTACATTATTTCCTCTAGGGAGATGGCAAAAGTTTGGAAAATACTGCTCAGGACTGGAGAACATTACTTTGGTTGTCTTCTAGAAAAAATAATGTACTGAAATTAAAGTATTTTTTTAGGATGTATCAATTTCATCTACATCATCTTGTGTGAACTTATCTCAGTCAGCATGATGGAAATGTTTTGGTTCAGCATTATCAAAAGAACTTGTAACTCCAGTCTAATAGCTAGACAGCACCATTTTGGCTTTAATATTGAAAATTCATCTCAGCCTGCCATACAAAATTGAAATGATATGGCCAAAATTACACTATTTATATATAAATATGATCCTCTTCCAGTTTACCTGCAGCTGTGGTTATACTGTCCAAGGTGGATCTGGACACACTTTTCCCAGAAGAGAACACACAAAATAACTGCACTGGCTGAACATCCTGCCACTGGTTTGAACTCTGATGTCAGACCCTGACTAATGGATCACATCTAAAATATACAGAACCAAGATATGCAAGACAATTGCTTGTAGGTTCCTTAATACCCTTGAAAGAAGGATTTTCATTTTCTGCTGGTTGACGCAGACATCTCTGCCATTTCTTCAAAGATGCTACCTATGGTATTTTCAACGCGGTGAAAATACCAGTTCTTCCACAACTTCAGGCATCGTGAATTGGGTAGCCTTTACCCAGGCCTGCAGGCAACCATGGGAAACTATATTGGAAAGTGATTAAGCAGTCTCCTTACAGTACATAGCAAGACTTGCTGGAGGCCTGTAGAGAGCTCAACCATGCACAGAAACCTATCCTCCCACTGGCTCCAATGCCTGCGACCATTTCTGTCTTCCCTCAAGCACAAAGCCAAAGGGCCAATGCTACACATCCTTTTTAAAATTAAACATGAGCAATGTTATCTATAATTATAACATTCTAAGCCATTTTTATCATTTACAATGCAGCTATAGTAAATGATTTAATTGTGTGGCACCTCTTTGCCCCTCACAGCAAGCACATAACACTTATTAGCTTCAATAGGAGTTATATGCACATAACTATGCAAGCAATGAATATACCCCTTTGATTACAATAAGGTTATAAGCAGCAGGAGTCCATTATGATTAGCAGTAAAATGAAGAATTTTTCATAAATCATAGAAGTTACTTTATAATTTCCATTTCTCCTTATACTTTTTCTCTGTGTGCATCTACAAATTTATATTTTGTCCTAATTCAGGCACTTGGCAATCATCCCAAAAGCTGTTATTCATTATAACCCAAAATGAATTTGCTGAATCTTTCTTTTTTAATTTCCAAAGGATCAATTATACCAACAAGAAGGGGGGAAAAAAAAGACTAAGAAAAACAAATGTATTAAAATCACTCAATAATATTTTCCTGAATTGACTTTCTGCTTCTCTACCCTAGGGCTAGATCTGACTTGAATGTCACTTTGCATCCTCACAAAGTCTGCCACATCCTGAAGTCCTCATATTTCCAAATGGCAACAGAGGCACTGTTAGTATCACCTTAGCCACTCCAAAGCAGTACTAGGTCTAGTGGGGAGGAAGAAAATGCTTCTGGCAGCTGTACTGTTATGGCTGCTACCACAGTATCTGCCTAAGGTGGTACAGTGTGACATTTTTTCTTTTGGTTGTGAACCTCTGTTCTGAAAAGGTATTTTCCCTGACATCCTGTCACCTAGCAGCGACTCTGGGCAGCCATGGTTTGCGTAACATAAGCGAGGGATGCAGATGTCATGCAGGCAGGGTGTGAGATCTGCAGTGCCTATGAAAGCTTTGAGGCAGCGTTGGAGGAAAGGTGTAATGGCTCTGAGGTGAGGGTGGGACTGGGGCTGTCTCTTTAAATATAACTGTATATCTATGGCTGTCTGAGGTAAGACAGTGGACTAGGCAGACTGCCACTCTACTGTGTCAGCTCCTGTATTTCACACATATCTGCATGAAATTGCAATTCAGGCCAGTGCATACGCTGTGCAAATGGCCAAGAATTACATCCTTCTTTGACATTACAGAAGGCATTTATGCTGAGAGAACAGGGAATCAAAAATCAACAGAGAAATCTTTGGCACTTCAGGTGGTGTTACGTATCTCAACAAAGAAGGTAGCATTTCTCTCCTGACATACAAAGCAAATGAAGGTACGTTGTGTTTCCCAGGAGAAGATTTAGAATTATACCCCCTGGTACTGTGTGCAGACTGGTTGTTAGAAACGACTGTTAAACTTCTTGTCATTTGTGCTGTTTTTCCATAGCTGCTTTGGTCCTGGCGGAGAAATTGCATGTGGCAGAAGCCGGAGTTTGTGTGTGGTTCTGGCAAGTGGCCATCTTATGTTTCCAAAGAACTAAGCCTTTCTATGGAGCAGATCTGCTGCCACAAGGAATCACACTGTACCTTCCATTAAAAATTAAAAAAGGAATTCCTACCAAATGCTGTATGGGTTCATAGCAAGTAGCAGGCACAACATCAACTTGAAATAGGGGAGCTATCATGACCAGAGGAATAAAAGGCATGTTCAGCTACATGTATACAGACATACAGATGTAACCTCAGGATACCACAGTGTGCCAAATCCTACTGTGATTAACTGTGGCTGTGGCATGTGTAACCAGCTTATCTGTCCACATATTGCTGCCATTTTGCAATATTTATCCTATCGCTTCAAGCATTCTCTGCAAGATTGACCCCTTCCCATTCAATTGGTAGGAGGTTTTCTACTGACTTCAGCAGGTGTTAATTAAGTCTTGTGACTAATTTAGGTGGAACACTGCATCATAAAAAAAAAAAAAAAAAAAAAAAAAAAATATAA
>VZTL01066259.1:10510-27485 GCA_013400535.1 Scopus umbretta | reverse complement strand
AAAAGATTTAATTCAGTTTGAGCACCAGCCAGATGGCATTTGGTGTGAGGATGAATATTTGCTTTCTGTGGTGGGGGAGCTGCTTTCTGAGAGATGGAATGGTAGCATTCCTTCTGGAGTTTAAGGCACTGGCTTTTTGCTTTGCTGTTAGAGTTGATCTTCCAAAGAAGGTTTTGCAACACAGCAGAGACCCGTTCCCATGTTGAAGAATATGGTTTGTGACGATGGGAACTCTTGTTTAGTGTAGGAAAAGGCATGAGAAACTCCTTTACGTGTATCCAATGCCTTATTCATTCTTCCAACACCTGCAAACACTAATACCTTTATGCTTCTTGTGCTTCAAAAGTTAATGGAAAAAGCCCTGGATTTTTGTCATGTTGCCTCATATTTTGTTACTTTCTTCTTCCTAGAAGTCTTAAAAGCCTAGAATCAAAGTACTAGGTGCAAAATTACATGCTATTTGCATATTTATAAAACCATATTACCAGGTATTAAAGTAAGTGACAACTAGCTCTATATTTAAGATGGCAAAATGGTTTTTATTATAAATCTGTATTTTCCAATAGTTGTAGCTTGTGAAACATTCACCTTCTAGGCTAAAATTTGCCATGCTCAGTGAATAGTTTTGAAAAGTTTACATATAAAGTATTCAGACCATTTTCCTGTGAGAATGAGAAGCAGAATGTATTTCTCCCATTGTGTCTTGTGACCTTTATGGGTCTCAACTCTTATGGGCAAAATGGCTGACAGTTGAAAACCGTGATTTGCCATGGAAATAGCTATGCCTAAGTCTCAAAGCCCAGCCTTATTGTGAAGGAAATTGATTTTTATTTAACTGAGATATGTGTGTTTGAAAATCCCATACCAACCATACACTGTAAAGGATTGTTCTTCTTTTTTTTCCCCTATTTTTTTCCTTACAACCCAGATCTTGGAAAAACTTACACAAATGCTTAACTTTTCATGCTCTGAGCAGTTCTCTTGGCTCCAACAGAATGAACACAATGCATACAGCCTGTGTGGGGAGCACGTCTTTATAAAATAGGGTTACATGCTTTTTTTTTTTTATTATTACTGACATACCCTGTAACTAATCTCAATGCATAATGACCTGGCTACATTTCAAATGCTTTAACAACTTCAAACAGGTTTGCAGGATGCAGACTCCCAGCAAAAGAAGCACTCTTCTTAGGGCATACACACTTCTCTCCTGCTGTCATGATCTATAGGAAGCACACACACAGGGCAGAGAAGACAAATACTCCTGGATTTTATTCTGATCTTTTTTTGTGATTGGACTTTATAGCCTTCTGCAATTTATGGCCTCCGTTTGCTGCACTCTGAACAAGGGTGCAATCTAAAATGTGGGAGCTGGAAGACTGTAGTTCAGGATGCAGGCTGGCTTCACTAAGCAGCCATCCCTCTCCTTGTTCCTGAGGAAGGATTTGGCAGTTGATCAAAAGATGAACATTTGCAATTCCTATGCTGAAGCTGGAACAGTGAGCTTTTGGCAAGCCTGGTTAGAACAACAACAAAGAGGTCCAATCCCTACAGCTACTAAAGGTGATAGGGAAGCTGCCTACTGCAGGAAAAAGGTTGGGAGACTCTTTCTACTGGGCATCGCCTTCCAGTCTCTGAGCAACTCTTGCAGGCATCTGCAAAAGGAGATGGAGGCAAGAAACAATACATTAGACATTGGAAGGTAGGTAGTAAGCAAGGATTTGCTTAACAGAGCACAGCTGAAGAGTTAATAAATGACATTAGTACATATTTTTTAGAAGAGCTCTAGAAGCACATATCAGAGGGTCTGTCAGAGCACTGCCACTCACTATGGGAGTCTGAGCAAAGGAAAAGCATGCCTAGTTTCCGTACATGCTCTGTCCTCTGCTGTTGTATGGCATTTCCTATAATAACAGTAGACTTGCCTAGAGAGCCAGCCCTTTGCCATCTGGGTATCTCCACAGTGCAGCAGTGCATTGTGATGCAAGCTCCAGTTTGAAGGCATTTGAGTCATATTAATGTGACCAAACTAATAAGTTCTGCCTTGGGGAACCATTACCTAACATTTCAACAACTGTTTAGGGTACAATGCCAAACCCAGATATTCTCACTGCCCAGGCAAATGCTCTCATCAGTGGAGTAGAGAGAAACTGTCCCTCTTACTCTCTTGCTGTCTGACCCCATAATTGGCTATTCCCATCTGCCTCGTGACCCATGTTGGATAAGGCTGGGAAAGCCTAAACAATGGGCAGGTTGTTAAGTAACTCAAATGAGTGTTACGAAAGACAGGTATGAATCTTTACTGGGCAGGGAAGCAAATGGGTTTTCCGCTAGAAAGAGAATGTTCCAAACCCACTACTGGATAGGAGTGAACATTCCACTCTCCATCCTTGGAAAGAGGGAAGGGGAACACCTCCCTGTAGTGCTGAGTGGAGCACTCACTCTCCCAAAAGACAGGAAACACCACGAGCTAAGCCCTGCTCAGGCACATGCTCACTACATTGCTCAGTGTCATATTCAGGCTGCTTTGACATACTGACCCCCTCTTCCCATAAGCCATAGGGTTCATGGGCCCTTAGCGCAGGTTCTGGATGCCACTCTGAGAATCCCAGCCCAAAAGTTCGGTGCTGCATCTGCTATGACCTCTCCTGGTCTGGTCTGTGGGTACATCAGAGCCACATGGCAAAGCTGAATGTCGTGAGCTATTCCATCCCTGACTCACGTAACAAATCCTAGGAAGGGAGAAAGGTAGATGTGGGGGGGTTTGTGAATATGGAGTAGGTGCATCATAGGACTGTGCTGGTCACAAATAAGGCACACTTTTCATTATTTGCAAATGGCCATTTGTGATCCATCTCTCAGCACGTAAGTGGAAGGAAAAGAGTAGGTACATTACAGCATGTTGGCTCTCAGCTTGCAGTGGGCTAAGTATCAAACTGATTCCTCCTTATTACAGGCAGTCAGAGGGCTCACGGTTAACAAGGCCAGCTTATCTAAACAAAGAGGCAATTGTGTATTGCACACATATAATTTTATCCAGGGGCTATGATGACTCAAGCTTCCTTTCTTGCATCTGATGGCATCATTAGAAGGCTTCTGCTCTGAATTAGAACAGGAACCCTTGAAGGAATAATAGCCTCATGATTCATAGCCTCCTGTTATTCATTTGCTCTATAAATTGCTTAATCCCATTATAGAGAGATCAGGGTGAGGCTGGGTGTAGTGCAGGGGCGACCAACAGGCGTTAAGGCCTGGGAAGGTGGACTGGCTGGGGCTCAGGCATGAACACATGTGGGACTGCCTCACTGGGGCAAACTTTAAGCAGGGTGGCAGCTTTGTTTAGTGCTGGGGAACTTACTACCCGCAACTCTTACTGGTGTACATTTTCAACCAACTTTGAAGAATGGTGAGATGGCTTGGCCTCACTCCAGTTGAATTTAATCACTCATAGCTCCTCTAATATTTCCTAGGCTCAGTGGGTTGTAGAAAACTGTCATTAAACATGCAAAAGCAACACTGACGTTTACTCTGCAAGGAGGGAGAGAACATATGGAGTGAGCCCACGCTTTGTGCACTGCAGCACTTCAGAGACTGGATTAGCATCTCTTTTTTCGGTTGCTAGTCTGGCCTGGAAGGTTTGTTAATTGACTAGCGTTGTTAGCATGGCAAAAACATCAGTGTGTTATCCTGAATGCAGCTGCAGGCATGATCCTAATGTAATTTTATACCTTCTGATGCTTGATTTCTAGTAACTATCAGTAGATTATCACCAATATTTGGCTGCTGACATCACAAGTGATGTCACACCTGTTACCAAGATGGTTCTTTTTTGGTATCTCTCAGTTTTTCATCACCATAGCCTCCCCTTGCTCCCCACCAACACCCAGTGATTGTGTGATAGGGTGTTTGGTTTTGTGGCCTTACTCCATGCCATATAACTGGGGTCAAGAGATAAATATCACCTACAAAGGCTACAGAAATAATAGATTTTTTTTCAGTGGAACTTCAGTGAAAATTTAAAATACAATTCACAGCTTTTACATGGCAATAAATGCTTCTAGGAATGCCATTCTGAGCAAAATGGGAGTACCTTTCTTTAACCCTAGTCCTTCTATGTTTGCTGCTTGATATTTCCTACTTCAAGTGAGAATGCAAGCAGTAAATAATGATTCTGTCCTAGAGGGAGTTACTGCAATAAGTATTTTGGAATTGGAGCATAAGTCCCATTTTGCACTATAAATGGAAAAAGATAGAAGAGGGAAAAAGTCAGTTGTAATTGGCTCATGGATATTGCAGTTTCTTAACTTTCTTTTTCTCTCTCTCTTTATAAATATATACATACATGCATGTATATTTAATGTACTGAATTATTACTCCTTCATGGTTCCCACTACCCTTCCCAACACCCCTTCCCAACACTAGAAGTGGGGTGGGGGGGGCAGAAATGGTGTAAGCTCAGGGATCTTGATGTTCAGAAAGCCACAGGAGAATCCCAGGCTTGTACCTAAACCCTTCAGTTGCAACATCTTACATAGCTCTTCCTGGGACAATGGAAGTGATGCAGGTATAGTGACAGTGCTTTTGGAGTGAGCTCAGGAACTGTATTTGATGTTAGAATGAAGTTGGAGTTGGGTGGGTTAGATTTCATCTGCATCTACAAGCCATACTCCTCATCTGTGCAATTCACTTATTCAGCACTCATTGCCAGAGTGCAAGAAATTAGGGTTATTTCTTTGAGAGCTGATCTAGAAACTCAGGGTCAAGTTCTCCTGCTTCTTTGTAGGGTTTTATATCACATCCATTACTGCAGCCTCCTTCATTTAAAAAAAGTCACTAAATCCCATGTAGAGTCCATGGGGCCTCTGGCAGTTTCTTTTTCTTGGGTCAGCACTCTGCATGGATGGCTGTTCTCTTTGGAGGGAATGAGGGAATGAGATGGGGAGAATAAAGGTTTTTGTATTGTTAGTGTCAGTGATGGCAGTAATGTTTTCTCTAGGAAAGCCTAGTGACATCTCTTAGAGACCCCCAGGCTTGGGAGTGCACTTGCTCCTCACTTGAATAATTTCCAGAGACTTCCCTTTGATCAGAGAGCTGTTTTGTTGTCAGTTCTTAGAGGTATTGGCTCAGAGGAGCCCAGCTGTCAACAGGGGTCACAGGTTGAAATTTGGTCCTTCATGGAGCAGGGATTCAATCCTTCAGCTTCTTTGAAAGATGAGACATTGAATTGATGTCAGAGGCTATCTGTGAGCTAGGCAAGGGACTACAGCAGAAGCTCTGTGTGCCTGCTGTGGCTTTCACCATACAGAAGGCAATATTTTGTACCAACTGGAATTGAGTGGCAACCTTAAACTGAGGTCCAGATATGGTTGCTTCTAATAATCTATGCCAATGCTGATAAATGCATAGATTGTGTTATCCATGTCCCAGTCCTGGAAGGAAGAGATAAAGTTGCCTTCCAAGCCGAAGATGAAAAAACCCCTCTTTTAGAAATTAATGTGAGTTGGTTGCCAAGGCTTAGTGAGAGTTCTGGTGGGACTCTGGAGCTTTGCACCATTTTTGACAAATGGGCTTCACCAATAGAGTCACCCTCAAAGCACGTTTAGCCCTGAAATGCCAGCAGGTGGGTCATTTCATTACAAAGCTGTATCAATTCAGTGAAACCTTCTGTCTCCAGACTGGCACGGACTCTGCAGGTTACAAATGCTTCAACTGTAGCAGTGAATATATTACCAGAGAAGCAGCGTGTGTGGGTTGGATATAAAATGGGAAGAAAAACTCTGGTAAATAGAGAGTGGGAGTGGTGGCGAGACTGACTCCTGTGCCTTGGGTCAAACTGCTGGAGTAGGAAGGGGGAGGCAGAGCAGAGGCAGAGCAGACACTTCCCCAAGGCTAAATGCTGTAAGGTGTGTGATAGCACAAGGGGAACTCTGCCTGGGAAGCCCTTTCTGGTACTGCGTGTCCCTCAGAGGGTAGCTGCCACTGCAGGAAGGACAGTCTCAGGAGGGGAAGCATGGGTGGCCTGCAAGTGGGAGCAGATAGTGACAGATTTTGTCCTGGAGCTCCTTGCTCTGGTTCTTTCTGCTGTTTGGAAGCACAGACAGCTTTTGTAGGGATGCAAGCAAAGAAACAGAGCAAGCTGTAAGGAGCAAAGTAGAGAGATGTCACAGTATGGTGTGGGGAAAATAAGTACTGATGTCCAGGCCAAGGAGGGGGTGGAGATCAGGAACAGTAAAAGTCTGGGCATCCAAGCCTTCTTCCCAGCACTGGCCATGGAAGAAGCAGCAGAAAAAGTAGCAAAGTTAAGGTGAGAAAGTGGTGGTGTTGGTGTGGGGTTGAGGGTCTTTGTGCAGAAGAGATGCTGAGGGAAAGTGGATATGAGATGAATGAAGAGTCCAAAACCAGTCTGGTGCAACACAGGCCATAGGTTTTCACTGGGAGTATCCTTATGGAGTCTGGCAACTCATGTTGAAAGTAGGTCTTGCAGAGAGGTATCAGCCTGACTACAGAGATGGCGGACCTGCCATTTCCCTGGATATTCTGTTCCAGTGATTAATCATCTGTGTTCCTAAGAAGTTGTGCCCCATTACTATGTTGGATTTGCTGGGCTTCACCTTCTGGTAATTAGTTCTTGTTATGTCTCTCTCTGCTAGATTAAAGATCCCTTTTGTAGCCAGTATTTTCTCCCCATGTGGGTAATTATACCCTGTAGTCACATGGCTTCTCAATCTTATTTTTGATTAACTAAACCAGATTGAGCTCCTTAAGTCTTTCCCTGAAAGGCAGCAGGCTCTTTTGTTCTTTGTCCACCTCCAGTCTTTGAATTACATTTTGTGACTCTTCACTCCATTGTGCCCAGTTTTGTGCTACCTTTATAACAGATGGGTGGTAGAACACAGTTCAGTGTTCTTCTGTACCAATGCTCATAGTGGGTCATCAGCCATTCCGGAACCGTTAATTTTAGTATTTTTATAGTAAACAGTATGCTATTTTTTTTTATTTTATTTTTTTTTTAATGAAAAAAATCCAAACAAACCAACACACCAAGCAACCCTCTGGACTCTAAACTCCTTAGGTTTAGATATTGGTACTCAGGTACTCAGGTACTCAGATATTGCCTATTAGCTGCTCCAGGCTGGGCTCTGGTTTCTTCTGAGCTCCTGTTGCTGTGGGGCAGAACTGACTTGAAAGCTGCTGCTGTCCCAGCAGGCAAGGATTTGCTGTGGTGTAGGGCACCCTGCTCCTCGGTGCCTCAAGGACTCAGCAAGCAGCGTGGGCCTACCTGCTCAGCTGGAGTAGGTGTGAGCTCTGTATTTCTCCCCAGGGAGAGGCAGGGGCTTCCACATGCAGAACATACTCTGCTTCAAGCCTCCAAGCTTACTATCCATACACAAGAGATAAAGTCTTTTTAATGCATGATTCGTTATTCCTTTACAGTTATACCCCAAAACTGCATTAATTCTGCTGGCCCCAAGCAGCTCAAGTCCAGTCCTTTGCCTGCTGTGAATCTTAGTACTTTTGGAGATTCTATGTCTGACACAGACTTTATAAACTTCACAGACAAACCAGAGTTAGTTCTTTTTGTTTGTTTGTTTGTTTGTCTGTTATTGTTTATAATAGTCCAGAAATCCAGATTATTATTTTCTTAACTGCCAATAATTTAGTCTTCAGGTTGTGATATGGAATCACTCAAGCATCAGACAAAAAATAAGTTCACTCCACAATATTAACCAGAGTAGTTTGAACACATTGACTATTTTCTATTCCAGATTCATTTGTTATACATAAGATGTCATCTTATAGCTTTTGTTAATACATTATCTTCAAATATAGAATGTGTCTATGTGCAGATGAGCTGTTGTTGCAGACATATCATTATTTTCCAAGATATCTTGCCTTTGGAGTATTGTCTTTCAAGACTTTAATGTTGTACTAAGCCAAAAGGCTTATGCTAAGGTATGAAAATACAGTCATCACAGTTCTTCAGGTAAACCTAATCTACAGCAGCAATCACCTAATTCTGATATAATTAAAAATAGACAGACAGGAAGATAGTCAGAGAGAGAAAAATATTCTGACTAACAGATCTTTTGTTGATGACATGCACTGAGGGAAACATCAGAATAAACAGATTTAAGCATGGTTAGGAGCTTAGATCGTATATTATTTCTTTCTGTTTATAACACAAAAGGAAGGGCTCTTTCTGCCAAGCTTGTCTGATTGCTTGTGACGAGATTTGGAGGGATGCCTTTAGAACAAATGGAGGCTTTTCTCTTCAGTGATCCCAGCCTGGGTGCCTCAACTGGGCATCAGTGAAATGTGACACAAAGCTCCCTGGATCACAGAGCAGGCTTGTGAAGAAGGGCAAGATGAACAGTTTTGAGACAGGGCAGGGCAGACACTTCTGCACTAAGGAAAAAAAAAAACAAACCATCCTGTGCTATACACCAGCTATCCCATATGTGCCATAAAGTCCAGCAGGAGCTGAGTTTTTTGTGTCAACGTGATGACCAGTCACTCAGGACAAGTCTCCTGAGGGGCACAGGGAGATGGGAGCCTGCTGCAAGCTGTGGGGTGTGAGCCATTTCTGGGCTGAGCCAAGTGAGCCCAGCTCAGAGCTGGAGGTGGCACCTTGTCCTAAGAGGTGCCTGCAGAAAGATGGAGCAAGCAGAATTACTCCCCCGCTGTACAGATGGTGAGCTGACACACAGATGGCAGTGGCTGAAAAAAACAAGCAATGGCACACAAAAAATTTATGGTCAAGCAGGGCCTTGAATGTGGATCTTCCAAGTCTCCTGTAGGGGCTGCTGGGAGGGTGGGAGCAGGGTGGTGGGAGTGGGGAGAGAGGACTGTCAGGAGCAGGTGAATGTCTTGAAGTGACCCCAGGAGATGAAACAAAGTCAGCAGTTGGAAGGGACTGAGGACACACAGACCAAAGCTATGCTGTATGTAATCAGCTTAGATGCTCCCTTTGCTGCGAGCCAACACCAGGGTGAGACTCGTATGCTGCTACCCGCCAGCCTCATGAACACTTTTAAGACCACAATCAACTCCTCTAGGCTGTCAGACACAGTTGTCTAGAATAATCAGACAATAGAGGGGACAGAGAAAGAAAGAGAAAGAAAAGAAAACAAGGTAAAGAAAGGAAATGAGAAAGCTCTTTGATCAAAGCCTTCTATGGATAGTATTTATTATTATTATTGTTCTAATACCTTTACCACAGCAGTGGGCCTTTCTCAGGGAGGAGGTGCCAGCTGGGACAAAACAGGTGCAAAGCTGGTTCACTTTACAATGTGGATTCTTGCCTAATAGGGGCTGAACTCCAGCCATAAAATGCATTTCAATTAGGCTCTCAGGTTTGTCTCTGAAATATCAGACAAGTCTGTGATTCAGTCAGCTATGCCCATCTTCCAGGTAAAGCTTTTTACCCTGGCTGTGGGTCTAAGCAGACGGTGCCAGAACCCACTCTCTTTTTGTGGCTAATTTGTTGCTCCCATAGGAAGAAGATTTGGGGAGGAAAGTACAAACACTGCAAGCTTTCTGCAGAATGGCTTTGGAACAGGAGCACACCCACCCCTACCTCCCCAACCATCTCCCTCTAACATGGGGAGCATTTCCATGCTTTACTCGAGTAAGAAAGGAAGCGAGGTTGAGGTTTCAGGGCCCTCTCCAAAGACCATGGCTGAGCATCACCAGCTTTCATGGGGTCTAAAGGAGGTCATTGCTGAGGTGGATTCCTGGAAACTGAGTCAGATTTGCCCAGTACAAACTATCTCATAGCAGGTGGAAGATTGTTCCTAATACTGCTTCTGCCAGAGCCTGTTGGCAGGAGGGAGACCATTGCCTCAGCAATTTTCCAACAGGTTGGAAAGTGATTGTCAGCTCTACCAACATGAAGCATGAAGCAGCAGAGTAGAGGACCTAGGGAAGCAGCAGCTGGGTTTCATGGGGTCTAAGAGAGAAGAAGCATTTTTTTCTGCAGGATTCAAGTGACCCCACAGAGGAAAGCGCAAGACCCTCAGGCAACAAGTTGGTGGGTGGCAGCAGCAATATCAGCAAAAAAAATTCTCATCAGCTGACCTTACCTTCCTATCTGCATTATCTTTCCTAGCTGAGTGATGCCTTCCCATCAAATGAGGGCAGGAGATGGAGGAGGGCAGAAGCAGCCAGGGCTACAAACTGCGCCTGTCTCAGACCCTCCAGGCTAAGATGTTGCTGCTCCTTCTGGATAGAAAAGCGTATTCTCATTTTGCAAATGATAATTTTACATACCTTTCCTTAAGTCAGGGAGCAAACTTAGGCCATAGCTGAAATAAGCAGTAGCTTCCACTTGCCTTTAATTGCACACTTTAACCATTATTATTAAATAATACTATTAAGGGAAAACGTAGATGCCCTGGCTGTGACAGGACATCTATTATGTTACATTGTCTGGTAAGTTTATGACAAGAGCTATAATCATTTTAGGGCTAAGTGGATGAGATGGAAAAAAGGAAAAAGGATGTATTCTTATTAGGATCTAGTTAAGGAATGTCCTACCTAAAACCAGTTTTTGCATAACTGAAATTTTGCTATGAGAAATTTCAAGTTTGACAACAAATTCCAATTTTCCACTGAGAAAATGCAAATGACAGCTCTAGAGCTGCCCACCTGGCAGATGTTTGTCAATTTTGTTTTCTGTCTTCAGGGAGGCAGTGGAATCAACAAGAGCCATTTTGACAGGCAGGAATTCAGCAAACCAAACAATAAAATAATAAATTCTGTTTAACTTTTCCAAAGACTGTATGTGTGTAGGATTCCTACCTAGAATTTCACTTCTGAAGAATGCATTTGTATTTAATTGCTCCCTTCCAAGTATTTGGGGGGCACGACAGCACTGAGCTTTGTGTATGGGGCAACAAGTGAAGAACTGAGACACAGAGGAGACTGCAAGCCAGAATTTCCTAGTGACACTGGCTGCTGAAACTGACTCACATTTTAACAAGAGTTTTTGAACTTTTACCTGAACACCAAAATAACCAGCCACATGTTAAAATGCAAAATCATAAAGTAATAGAATAATTTAGATCAGAAGGGACACTTCTGGGTCACCTTGTCCAACTCCCTGCTCCAAGCAGGGCCAACCACCAGATTAGTTGAGATTGCTCAGGACCTTATCTACCTGAGCTTTCAAAATCTCCTAGATAGCACAGCCCCGCTGGATTGCTCTTGCAGTGCTTTCACCAAATTTATGGTGAAAAAATTCCCTTATATTAAATTGAAATTTCTGTTGTTGCAAATTGTGACCTTTGCCTCTTGTACTTTTGCTATATGCCCCCTTTAGTAGTAGCAGTAGTAGTAGTAGTAGAAATGAGTTAGATCCTCTCCACCTTACCCTCTCTAGGCTGAAAAACTCAGCTCCTTCAGCTTCTCCTTGTGCAACCCCCTGACCACCTAGGTGGTCCTCCACTGGACTCTCTCCGTTTTGTCTGTATCTTTCTGGCCCAAAACTGGACATAGTACTCCAGATGCAGCCTCAAGATAGTTGAGTAGAGAAGAATAACTAATTTCCTGGACCTATTGAAGCAGGACTGTTGCATGTACAGAAATGGGTTGGAATGGCCCTTAACAAGGGCTTGGGTAGGTGAGCAGGGTGCCGGGAAAAATAAAAAGGGTCTGATTTCTAAGAAAGTGACCAGGAGAGATGTCCTTATATTGAATATAACATTACAATATGCAGAATAGAGTTGCAAAGGCAGCAGCAGAAGCTGCATTGCTGTAAACATTTTCAAAAGAGATTGTTCGGGCAAAATTGGAGGGGAAAACTACTTCAAGCTCAAGTACCAGCTATTCAGAAGTAGGTGTAGAAATGAAATGAAAACCCCCCTTTTGGCTCACAACACTATTTTAATGTAGGACACTGCCTAACCAAACGTGGTTTATGATGATTGCTCCAGTCCAGCTAACCTTAATCTGATTTAAAGGCATGTAATATAACAGGGAGTGGAAAAGTAGCATCACTTATCAAGTCTATCATTCCCTGTCAGGCTAGCAGAGACTAATCACCATGGCTCTTATGTTCCCTGCTCCTTAGTTTAAAGTAAACTCTTTGCACTGTGGCATTAAGTCTATGGACTGTTAATCTCCTCAAGGTATGTATTTTTGGCCAAATCTATACAAAGCCACTATGGTGGTTTACTGAGGTTCAACACACCAGTCTTTCCTCAGTAGCCAACCATTGGTTTACCAGTGATGCCTGCCACAACATACAGGGAAGTGAAGTGAAGAAAAAGGAGAAGCACAGGCTTGTCAGAGCTGTTGGATGCATGTGAGGCTGATCAGAGCCAAGAAAGGTTTTAATAAGTGAAAAGGTTTGCAACGTGAGAGTGATAACTAGCACATGGGCAGTGAAGGGGAATGTCCTAAAGACAGTGGCCAGGGCCATTTATGCAACATACCATGCTCTCACACTTGCTTTTTCCCCCCTTCCCTCTCCTTCTCTATCTCCCCAAAGACAAATCTAACCCAGTGTTTGCACAGGACCACTGCCAGCAGGGACACCCGAAAGGACAAGCCAAATCAGCACATCCCTGGAGTACCCCAAATACTCCCACACAGCTTTTTGCTAGGCTGAGTGAGAGAGCAATCCATTACTTAATCTTGCTGCCACTCCAAGATTGTTCCCTGCAGTATATTTTACAGTGCTTTGTCCAGGCTGGTTTTAAAACATCCAAGTGATGGGACTTCTACCGGTTTACTTGGGGGAGCTATTTTACAGGCTAACAGATATCACCATTAGCACTATTTCTTGTCACATGCATCAGCAGCTCTCCTATAAATAATTGCTAACACTACAGCTATTCTACAGGCCCAGGGAAGGTGAAGGAATACAAACAGGGAGTCAATTTCCAGGTGAATAAAGGAATAAAAAGATAATGGAAATGTCTGGGTCCTCCAGGAACATATGGCATTTAGTTGGGTTATAGACACTTGAAAAAGTGACAGTGAGGTAACCAGTTACCTCCACACTCATCCCTGAATAAATGTGAGGTAATCTGAGAGAGCTCAGGCACAGAGGGGAACCAGGCTGCTCAGGCTGCCGAGTTCAGCTGTGCCAGGATCTAGCAGAGTTGGCTACAGATGCCTCCACCCCCTTGTAAGGCCATCCCAAAGAAAATTACCTCGCATGTATCATGGGGTAAAAGTATAATTAGGAGAGTTACTGCAGAGCAGCTTAGAGTGTTCCCTGTTACTGCTATTACACCTAAGGAAATGGACATATGACCAAGTGAGTAATGTCTTATTTAATGTATCTTAGATTATTTTAATGGAAAGCTATTTCCTGCTCTTCAAGTTCTTCTGCTTCTGCAGAGGTTAGCACCTGACATGATGGGTGAAACCTTACAATCCTGTATGCAGCCAGGCCTGAAGTGTTCTGCATAAATGGAAAAAAGAACCTCCCTGGCCCCTGCTGGCAAATCAGCACCTTTGATAAGCAGCACTGTACCCTGCATGGCTCCTAATTCAGCACTGATAATGGCTGTGAGGGCAGCGGATGCTTTTCAAAATTCCTTACTGCAATATTTCACTCAAGGTCCCCCTTTGACAAGTACTTCAGTAGTTTTACTGTAACACACTGGGCAATGCCACCTCCGTTTCCTTTGTTCATTATTACATGTCCATGTATCTCAACCCTTTCATAAAGAAAAGCCTGCTGAATACATCCTGCAGACAGCATTTCTCTTAGAATACAGCCTCCCCCTGAAACAATTAGCAGGCTGGTGCATACAGCACCAGTGATAATCTCACTGAGTGACATACACCACAACAGCTTTAAAGACAAGATCATGCCTCTCTCACAAAAAACAGCAGAAAGATATTTGGGGAGAATTCAGCAAATACAGAGCAGCCCATGGTCTCTGGCTTTAGAGAGAGGCCATCTGACCTCAGGAGTGTTCCCTCTTTTGATCAGTGTGGAATGGTTCTTTAACTGTTTTCTTGTAATGGGACCAGTATAGTTCAAGCAGTCCTGGAGCAATGCTTCCCCAGGGATCTTCTTCCACATCTTTCTAGGAAGGAAGAAGTTTTTCTTAACATTCAAACTTCACAAGTTTTCCTTCTCTAAAGTTCATCCAATTATGCAATGCCCCATTGTACTAAGTGTGCACAATGTCTCTTCCCCTTGGGATTTTCCTTGAATTTATTTGGAGGTGATTATCATATCTCCTCTTAGTTGTTGCTCTGCCAAGATGTACATAGCTTGCTCTTTTAATCTTTCCATATCAATGAAGCTTTCCCACTACCTAATAAGAATTATGCCTCCTCTCTGAACTCCCTCCAGCTTTTCAAGATCTTTCCAGTGACACAATGCTCAGAACAGCACAGGAGATGCCAGCTGCATTTGCAGCTGTGTAGAGAAGGTGCTTCATTCATCTGCTCTGCTGCAGAGCATCTTAAACTAGATTGTCCACCTGTCCTACCATCTTTCATTGTAACACATTCAAGAGCCAAGGGAAAGCAGGTTTCAGTGCTGGAGAGCTGTCAAACTGGTGGAAAGTTCCTCTGGATATGTTATACCATGATTCCCCCTAAGAACTGGTACTATCCCCCTCAAGGAGCACATTCTGCCTATTTCTGGGAGGGTACTGACAATGTCATTCTGAATATGGATTAGCTGTTGCTTCTCTGCTTTGGTCAGACTTGCTGTGGCAGCACCATCAGAGCCCCAAACAGTCAATGATGTGAAGTCTCTGCACAGAAAACAAAAATTGTTTTGATTTTTTTTAAAGCTGTATGCCACATCATGAAATCTTTTCTGGTTTAATTATTTACTCCTTAATTTAATAAGAAATAAGTTTATGATTCATACTTAAGCCAAAGCATTCAATTACCAAACCAAATTCCTGAAAACCCAAGCATGTGCCCAGTTTAGCATCAAAATGTGTTCAGTGTTATAGGAAGAACTATCAAAAAGAACATACAAAAATGCATTATTATACTTCTACCACTATTTAGCAAGCAGTTTTCTATTAGGGCTGAGAGAGCAACAGATGTCTTTGGCTTCTGCAAGTGTTGCAATCTATCAAGTAATTGGTCTGTCCAAGAAGTGAATTCTCTGTCACTAATTGCAGAGCGTATCAGAAAAAGCGAATCACAAACAGAAGCCATAGGCAAAAGCCAAAGAGAAGAGACAAATGAGAGAACGACAAAGGAAAAACATGAAAAGAGCCCTCAGGTTTGCTAAGGTTTGAACATGCATAAAGGAGGAGGTAGAAGAAAAAGTATGAAACCTGAAGTGAAATGGTATTCTGCTGTTTCAGAAGCAGCATAGACAATGCTTAAAGTTGAGTTCAGAGTTTTCCATTTTCACAGTGCTGAAACCACCAGAAGCACACAGTTGCCACAACATGGGCAATATGATACTTTGCCTAATGACTGATTACACAGTACTGTACTTACAGTCAATAAACAAATTCTGCTGGGTCATTTTGCTTTTTTCAGGTTTTCTTTCAAACCGTTAACAAACAGTATTCATCACCAGAGATCTGTAATTAAGACTGGATGCATTTCCAAGAGATATGTTCTCACACAGCTTAGAATACCTGGCTGCTTGGAGGAATCAATTTTTTCTGGTCTGTATTGTGAAGAGAAAGGAATTAAATGGACAATATGGCAACTTCTGGCCTTAAGATCCAGAACAGTCATTCTTTCTCAGCATTTTTCCCCAAAATATTCCAAGCAAGATCTAATTGTTGCATTACTTCTTTTTTTTCTCTGCCCTTGCACCTCATTTTTCTTTGAATGTTTTTGTTTTTCCTTTTTATTCATCCCTACTAGGATTTGAAACTCTGCCCCTATTCAGCATTGAAAGTGAATTTCATTAATGCAGTGTTTATTTTTCTTCCAGACCAATTAATGAGGGTGATAAATGAGATAGGACGTAACACCAATCCCTGTGACACCCCAGTAGCTGCCTCCCCCAAATTAAAACACTGCCATTTATCATTACCATTTGCTAATGTTCTTTCCACAAATTTGTAGACCCTGTGGCAGTACTCCTACTGAAGCCAATCTGACTTAATTATTCAAGTACATTAATGGGAGATGCAGTATCAAATACTTTATGAAAAACCAAAATGCAATATACTGACTGATTCTCCAGTAGCACTACTACTTTAATTCTTTTAAAACCTTTTATATCTGTTTGTGAAGATTTATTCTTTTATTTATACTTTAGTGGTGCCTGAAGGATCCAACTGGTCTGAGGACCCATTGTCACGTTTATTACTAAAATTTTATCTCCAGCTGTTTATTGATTCTCTTTCCTCCTCCTGTCTCTCATATTTGCTTCATTTTCACCCCAAGGATAGAATTTAAATTAATGGAACTGTAATTGCCAGGATCACTGACAATTCCTTTTTCAGGAAATCAGGTACATTTACTATATTTGCATATTTACTGCTTCCACTTTGTGTCTTTCAAAAAACACTTTATTATGAGTCATGTTTGCATGAAAACAGGCTCCTCTCTTTTTCTCTACCATGCATCTGCTCCTGCTGTGCATTCCCCACTGGAGTCCATATCACTGATAATCCTGTGCCTGAGAAATCTCAGTAAGTTGCATGGAGATGACTGATGTCACACTTGGAGGATTAAGTAGGGAATAAGCAGCAGGAGCACATCATCTCTCAAGAAACTGAGACCCCCATCTTGTCTGTGCTGGAAAATGCCAAAGACAGATTTTTTAAAAATGTTGTGGTGCTTCTTGATACAAGAAAGAAAGGGTCTACATGCCAAACTGAAAATATACTGATTCAAAAGGAGAAGGAGAGAAATGGATATTTGAACAAGCCTGGTTACGTCCTGAGCCCAAGGACAGATGAGCTGTGTGAACAGACCTCATATGCCAGCTTTGGCCTTCGGAAGACTCACAGGGGGGCACTTTGCCTGTAAATTTACAATTTCCTTTACTTTTTTATTTTCTTCTTCTTTTTTTTTT
>VZTL01066259.1:0-10449 GCA_013400535.1 Scopus umbretta | reverse complement strand
TTAAATAAAGGAGATTAGGTTCTTCAACAGCCTTCCTGTCTTCCCTTTCCTGGGACAAGCTGGTAGCAGTGTCTGATAGAGACCCCATCTTCCCTCTTACCCAGGAAAGAGTGCATCCCAGGCTGGAGAATATTTCAAGGAAACACTGCAGAATCTTATCCTTGGTCAAAGAGCAGATCTTGGAGAAAATATTTTCCTCTGCCCCCTAAAACCACAGGATCTACCTGACTAAACTAATTTTTCCCTCCCACTCACAGAACAGCAGTCTTCCCAGCACTGCTGAAAGAGGATCTTTTAAGGTCCCTTTCAACTGAAACCAGTCTATGATTCTATGATTCCATGATTCTATGATTCACTTCAGGTTGGTTTGCTGTAGAGGGAACCAAAACAGGGGCATCTGAGTGTGAGCTGCATTTGAGAAACGCTCTTAACTTTTTCCCACTTAGAGCATGCAGTTAGAGTAAACCCATTTCTTTTGATGCTATAAGTGGGCTGTTTACCCAGAGGGGTTCAAAGCTAGTTTCTGCCTGCTTCTTCCTAACCCTGGTATTATTCAAGAGTCAATAATTCAATTCAAAACAATGCAGTGACAATGAGGTGGAATTGTTTTAATGGTGTTTACTTGTTCTTAATGATGTGCTGTATCCCTGTCTCCCTGTTACAGATAGAAGCAGATGATAAAGAAGGAAGAAACTGCACAGTAATGCAGACAGTAAAATCAAAGAATAGACACTCCTGTTGAGATGAAAGAGAGACTCCTGCTAGTTTCTGAAAACTCACAAATGGAGGATTTTTTCTTTCACAGTTGAGCTCTTTCTGCCAACAAAGACCTAACTGTAAAACCAAAGAAAAATTACCCATTTTGGAGCAGTTCAGAACCCTTTTCAATACAACCATTCTACCACCTAAAGAAAGTTTTTGGCCAAAACAGGATAATTCTCTGCTTCCTGTCTCCTTTTTCTCATTCTTCCCAGATTTTATATTCCCAAATGTGGCATTTTTTCCCCTCTTAGTCAGAGAAAATAACTGAAAAGGGAATGCACTTATGCTCATTGCCTTGGGGAAGGAGGCAAAGAAGGAAGGGGGTGGAAAATTGATCTCTACCATGATTTACACAAGTCTTGAAGTTGTGCCAGTTTGAGCAGCCTAGCAGGGCACATGAAGCCAGCTGTGGTGCAAGGGCCCAGGATGTCCTCACAGTCCCACCATACACCTTACTCCAAGGGTGTGAGGAGAGACAGAGTAGTACCAGTTTTAAATCTTTGCCTGCCTATTTTGGTCAGCTCTCAAAAGACAACTGAAAAAAGATTTAGTGCAAGCCAGGATGTGCTTCTACCTTTCCATTTCTTTAAACATGCTGCATTCTGCTTGAGAAACTGGCTGCCCGTGGCCTGGACAGGCATGCATTTTGCTGGGTAAAAAACTGGCTAGATGGCTGGGCTAAAAGGGTGGTGGTGAATGGACTTAAATCCAGTTGGCAGCCGGTCACAAGTGGTGTTCCCCAGAGCTCAGTATTGGAGCCAGTTCTGTTTAACATCTTTATCAACAACCTGGATGAGGGGATTGAGTGTACCCTCAGTAAGTTTGCAGACGACACTAAGATGGGTGGAAGTGTTGATCTGCTTTAGGGTAGGAGGGCTCTGCAGAGGGACCTGGACAGGTTGGATCAGTGGGCTGTGGCCAACTGTATGAGGTTCAACAAGGTGAAGTGCTGGGTCCTGCACTTTGGTCACAACAACCCTATGCAATGCTACAGGCTTGGGGATGAGTGGCTGGAAAGCTATTTGGCAGAAAGAGATCCTGGGGGTGCTGGTTGACGGCCAACTGAATATGAGCCAGCAGTGTGCCCAGGTGGCCAAGAAGGCCAACGGCATCTTGGCTTGTATGAGAAATAGCGTGACCAGGACGACCAAGGAAGGGATTGTCCCCCTGCACTCAGCACTGATGAGGCCGCACCTTGAATTCTGTGCTCAGTTTTGGGCCCCTCACTACAAGAGGGACATGGAGGCACTGGAGCATGTCCAGAGAAGGGCAACAAAGCTGGTGAAGGGTCTGGAGCACAAGTCTTATAAGGAGCAGCTGAGGGAACTGGGATTGTTTAACCTGGAGAAGAGGAGGCTGAGGAGAGACCTTATTGCTCTCTACAACTTCCTGAAAGGAGGTTGTAGTGAGGTGGGTGTTGGTCTCTTTTCCCAAGTAACTAGTGATAAGATGAGAGGAAATGGCCTCAGGTTGCACCAGGGGAGGTTTAGATCGGATATTAGGAAAAAATTTCTTCAGTGAAGGGATTATCAGGCACTGGAATGGGCTACCCAGGGAAGTGGTTGAGTCCCCATCCCTGGAAGTATTTAAAAGATGGGTAGACAAAGTGCTTAGAGACATGGTTTAGTATGGACAGGTACAGTTGGACTCAATGATCTTAAAGGTCTTTCCCAACCAAATGATTCTGTGATTCTGTGATTGATATTGTGTCCATATATTGTAACAACGGCTTCTGCAGTCCACAAGTTAGCCTGCAGTCTCACAGACCTGTGGCCAACTGTGAGACTACAATGACTGTCATTTTTGCTTCTCCATTTTCATGATCTATTAATTATTTGTCTGTGATCACTACTATGTTCTATGTGCCTTTTTGGGTCTCAGAACCCTATCCTGAAGGGGAAGCAGGTGTGTTTTTGAGGAGTTTTGTGAGGAGGATGGGATTACAAGATACTGCCTGTATATGAGAGACTGGAGTGGGCAGCTTTGTTGTGGTTATTGCTTATGATTGCTTATGAAATGTAAGCAACATGCTTATGAAACACAAGCTATCTGGGCTTGTGGTTCTAGCTAAGATTGTTTGATGGTTTGCCTGCAGTCTGCAAAGCAGCAGTTCTCACAATGTTTTTGCTAGGCTTCTGGGAAATGCTGGTGGCCACCACCTCTATGAGTGCCAGTGATTTGGGGGAAATTCTGGAGACAAAATAGCAGAACCTCCTTGGCAGTTTTCCACAAAATAGCCCTGCTAATGCATGCTGGGCCAGGCAGATGTGAAGAGGTAATGCTATTGGGAAAATGATATATGCATGAGAGTTCAAAACCGTCAAGACTGGAGAGGTGTCTGGAAGGGAGGGAGCCTGCCCAGGGGAGTTCCAGCTGCCAACACTGCACAGGAGGGTGCTCACATAGGGGTGCCAAGGAGCACAGGGGTTCAGAGGACACATCCTGACATTACAAGAACTCTTCATCCTCAGGTGAAGCACAGGACAACAACTAGAAGTCACCAAGTTACAAACAAATGCACAATGGCACAGATAGAAGAAAGCTAAAAGTAATTTTATGCATACATCTACCTTTACACTAGAAGTCTAGGGAGATAGGAATATTTAGATTTAAATGAATATAAAGACATAAAAGATATATTGGAAATTTGGTGGAAGGAAAAGCAGATGGACAATGTAATACCAATTTGAAAAATTATACTGGAAGGACAAAACGGGCTCTGTAGGTGAAGGGATGGTACTATAGCCTAAAAGAGGCTTTGAGCCAAATCAGATTAGCAATCAAGCAAACCTTGTCATCAAGTAATAGAAACCCTATGAATCAAACTCCAGTCCCATGTAGGAAAAATAGAGCAATAAGGCTGCATTACAGACTGCATGATGAAGATGGTCATAGAGATTGACACATTGATCAAGGAAGGCAGAAATGAACAATAAAAGACGACTACAATTGCCCTCTTATACTGGGTAAACTTTACTGTGGGGTGTGATGTATGGGCTGAACTTTCAGACACTGCCGATTTCTGTTTTATGGAAGTACTAGACAGGGAAATGAGAAGTCCTGGCCAATGCACAGGACTTGCTGACTGTCACAGAGCTGTTGGGAGCAGTGGCAGTACTATATTTAAGTTCAACATCCCTATTCCACCTGCAAAAACCAAGAGGCCCACTACTGTAGTGATGAATTTTAAAAAAGCCAAACAACACAAAAATGAAGGGGTGTTGTTAAAAAGAAGCTAAAATGAATTGTTAAAGTACAAAAATCTTCTTCTGGGCAACACTGAGGCTGTTCAAAGATACCATGCCGGATGATCAGAGCAAACACGTACTACTTATCAATAAATGTTTGAGAAAGACCAAAAGATAACAGGCCTACCTTAACAGAAGTGTAAGAGAGTTTTTGTAGGAATAAGACGGCATTCTTCAATAAACACAAAGCTGTGTCCTACTAAAACAAAAAAAAAACCCCAAACCCCAAAGGAACAATAGGATGAGAATGCTGAAATTCAGTAAGGGAGGCCAAAAAAATGAATTGTGCTTCAACTTGCGAAAAAGAAGAGACACTAATTATAAATCATGTTGCTACATCTTAGGGGCTAGGAGACCTCTAGAGCATCTGTAAGGCCAAGGAAAGATCAAGAAGCAGGAGGCTTCAAAGACAACAAAATTGTAGCAGAAAAAACTTAAATCTGCCTGACTGCACTGAACATGAAGAACTTGGGGAAATTTCCACAACAGAACTTTTCATATCATCTTTCCATGTTGATATGTGGAGGTAGTTGATATCTGGTGGCTATAGTCCACGTACACTTCTGAAAAGCATTCTGCAAGATCCTCAGTGACAAAAATCCTAACCTATCATGGCAGAAGAGCAAATGTATTCATTTAGACATGTAACTAGTCATAAGACAGGAAAGAAAGGGTAAGAGTAAATAATTTTTTGTAGAGAAGGTGGTTGTCAGTGGAACTTCACACAGATCTGTGTTCAGACCCATGCTGTTCATGAGTGCATAAATGATCTAGAAAAAGAGAATTAATTGTGCCATGTTTGCTAATGCTAAATTATTCTAAGCAACAAAAGACATGACTGTGAAACACTGTAAGAGCTTCTCACTACAGCAAGCAACTGGGCGTAAAGTAACAGCAATTGAAGTGATGGGAAAAAAATCCTAATTTTACATATATAATGATGGGTTCTGAGCTGTCTGTTATCATCAGGAATGAGATCTTCAGGTAATAATAGATAGTACTACAAAAATGTCAATTCAGGATACAGCAGTAGCCAAAAGCAATCAAGATGCTAGAAATTTTGAGGATGGGATAGCAATCACAACAGGAAATATCTTTATGCCACTAGAAAATCCATTGTGCACCTGCACTTTAGAGACTGAGTGCAGTCTGGTCTCTTGGTCTCAGGAAGAACATAGCAGAATCAGAGAAGGTGCTATAAAAGTCAGCAAAATAATCAAAGGCATTGAATAGCTTTCCCTGTGAGATATACAAAATACACTAGGACTCTTCAACGTAGAGAAGAGACAATGGTGAAAAAGCGTGATGTAGATTTGTTAAGCACAGGAAGCACGGAGAAGTCCTGCCATTTATTGACAATGTAATTATGTACTGTAGAAAGCAAACAAGTCCTACACCTTATGATGCAATCTTTACAACCTTTGTGCATGTCAGGTGTTCACCAAAATCATGAAAAGGTCCAGTAATAAAACTGTTACAATAGAAATAACATTAATTATTGCACAAACCACTTGAGACAAAAACATTGTATATGCCTAGGTGCCATGATTTTTTATCATAAAAGCAGACAACTTAAATGACTTAGTAAGTTCCCAAACATGTCTATATATGCAGCAAATTGCACTGCCTACCTGGGAGTTAGCTTGTGAGGAACTACATGGTGAAATAACATTCAGGCAACATTGCAGGAATAGCTGATATGTTACACTGGTTTAGTTCATAGGCTGAATCCCTGAAGGTCCGGCCAAGCTGAGCTGAAAGCACTCCAGGTTGCCAATTAAAGGTTAAGGCTCACATTACAGTAGTTAGGTGAATATTTCTTTGCATTACAGAGCTTCCCATTGCAGCATAAATTTGAGGCAAGATAGCAGATGCCTGTACAGTTCATTGCATGGTTTTATAAGTGCACAGCTTGAAATGGACTCTTCTAATACGATTCAGTGAACGAGTCTTGTAAATAAATCCATTGGCTGTACTTGTATATAGGGGATTGAGAGTCCAATTAAAGTTTTCACAGATAAATGTGCCGCTGCATATGCACACACACACAAATGCAGACACATACATGCACACAAAACAGAAGTCTGGGTGTTTTTCTGATTCCTGGGACGAATTTGCCATATGCCTCTGTGGTGGGTTGACCCTGGCTGGACGCCAGGTGCCCATCAAAGCCATTCTATCACTCCCCCTCCTCAACTGGACAGGGAGAGAAATGTAATGAAAGGCTCAAGGGTTGAGATAAGGACAGGGAGATCACTCAGCAATTACCGTCATGGGCAAAACAGACTCAACTTGGGGAAATTAATTTATTACCAGTCAAATCAGAACAGGGTAGTGAGTAATAAAAACTAAATCTTAAAACACGTTCCCCCACCCCTCCCTTCTTCCCAGGGTCAACTTCACTTCTGATTTACTCTACCTCCTTCTCCCCCAGTGGCACAGGGGGATGGGGAATGGGGATTGTGGTCAGTTCATCACAGTTTCTGCTGCTCCTTCTTCCTCGGGGGGAGGACTCCTCACACACTTCCTCTGCTCCAGCGTAGGGTCCCTCCCACAGGACACAATCCTTCATGAACTTCTTCAACGTAAGTTCCTTCCCACAGGCTACAGTTTTTCAGGAACTGCTCCAGCATGGGTCCTTTCCATGTGGTGCAGTGAAAGCAGTCTGCAGGAATAGACTGCTCCAGGATGGGTCACCCACGGGGTCATAAGTCCTGCCAGCAAACCTGCTCCAGCATGGGTTCATCTCTCCACGGGTCCACAGGTCCTGCCAGGAGCCTGCTCCAGCACAGGCTTCCTACAGGCATCCACCTGCTCTGGTGTGGGGTCCTCCATGGGCTGCAGGTGGATATCTGCTCCATGTGGACCTCCATGTGGTCTTCACCACAGGCTGCAGCGGAATCTCTGCTCCTGTGCCTGGAGCATCTCATCCCCTCCTTCTTCACTGACCTTGGTGTCTGCAGAGTTGTTTCTTTTACATATTCTCACTCCTCTCTCCAGCTGCAGTTGCTGCTGTGCAGCAGTTTTTACCTTTTCTTAAATATGTTATCACGGAGGTGCTACCACCATTGCTGATGAGCTGCCTTGGCCAGCAGCGGGTCCACTTTGGAGCTGGCTGGCAATGGCTCTGTCGGACATAGGGGAAGCTTCTAGCAGCTTTTCACAGAAGCCACCCCTGTAGCTCCCCTGCTACCAAACCCTTGCCATGCAATCCCAATAGAGTTTCTTGCGCTCAAGTAGCAGGTGGGATATACAGGGCATACATACAAATGAGAAATGCAGTTCCAACTGAACTAAGCCTTTTAAAGCACTTGGAAATATGAGTGATATCTGCAAGAGCATTTACAATGGCTTAAGACAAGGGAGCTGGAGTGGTGAGCTTACAAAAACTAGAGATGAGGAGGCCAGAGTCTGTCTGTCCTAAAGCTCACAATGTAGCTCTTACTGGAATCCGTGCTTTAAACCTATCATTTTGTAGACAGAGGAAAGCATACCAGGGAAAGCCATTCTCCCACTGCTGGTTACAACTGTGGCAATTTAAGCCAATGAGATTGACTTGGTATCCTGCAGCAGTAGAGAAGGGCTTCAGGGTCTGTCGTTCAAGTATTGTGTGTGGACTTTCCCTCTGTGCTGGAAGGACTTAGCTACAAGCTTGTCAGCCTTTCCCAGAACATGAGTCACAGCTGCTCCACATTTTCCTATCTGTAATTGCTTGTTCAGCCCTCTGGAAATATCTATAAATCCAGCACAGGCATTGCTATTAACACATCATATGCCTCTTCCATCTTTGTACTTTGTCTTTCTGTATGAAATATCCAACTGAGCCTGATACAGAACCTGTTCCTTCTCCAAGTCCTTCTCAATTACTCAATACCAACTAGGCTGAATGCATGTGCAACCCCAGCTGCTGCAGAGATGATCCTTCTATATGCAGGGATATATAAAGAGGTTTCCAGTGCTTACACAGAGTATGTTAAATAAAATAATGATCTTCAGTTCAGGCCACTGACGTACTGACTGTTAAGGCTCCATCTAACTCAAGGCTTGGGCTCACACTGGAACCCAAACTCCTTGGTTAACAATATTTAGTTATAGGCTAAAATGTGGCAACTTGCTCTGTAGATAAGAAAATGCAGGCAAAGCTCGAGAGTGCTCGAGCCCTCCAGTCTTACATCTTCACCTGCAGTATTGGCCCGGGTGGCTTGAGACACTTAGCTTCACACAGCTGTGCAAGTTTATAAAAGCCACCCTGTGCTTTCCTTCAGATAGCTGCTCCTAAGGTCAAAGCCTTATACTAGTGGTCACAAGTGGGTGACCAAAGTAAATAAAACATGTCTTGGAGGTTGCCAAAGAGCAGGTTCAGAAGAAGAACAAGAATAACCTGTGAATACTGTCATTTCACATGGCAGTGCCCGACAGTCCTAGAAGAGGCTGTGTGCTTGGCCCCTTGAGTTTATATGTACAAAAGCCTTTGCAGGTAATTGAGAAAAGAAGGAATGTGAGCTTCATCTTCACATGAAACAATTTTTAATGAGATTATTATGGAGAGAACACTTGAATAAAATGCTAAGGTCACACGTCCAGAGGTATCTAAGCCAGAATAGTGAAGGCTACAAGTAAGAACTGTGTGTTTAATATACTATAATTATAACTGCAAATTGTACTTCAGCCCAAGGCTTTACAGCAAAGCTGTAAAAAGTGAAATCAATTTTAATCTTTAAGGGCACTTTGCTACATTCTTCTTCTTCAAGGCTAAACCCAACTAGGTCAGTCCAGGTAGGAGTTGAAAAAATATGAGCTCTTTCTCCCTGAGCAATAAATATTATCTTCAGTATCAAAAGCTGGATTGCTACCAAGTACACTGCATGGCTCCATGGGGAAGCTCAGTCCTGGGTCTGGGTATCTATTAGAGCTGAACAAAGGCATCCAGGGTGGGGGGAAAGTGCTCTAGATCAATAGAGAAGAAAATCTCTCACCCGTGACCTTTGGTGATTACCAGGGAGCAGGAACAGTTCCTGCTTTCTTGGTCTTAATGTGGGTTCATTTACTCTTGCTGTGGATGTACCCTTGGATGGAAGGGTTGCTTATGTGAATCTTCTGTCTTGGGGTTCTCCCTGTTCAGATCCCAGCTGAGAAAAACTCTCTTTATTTGAATTGATACTAACCCTGCAATTACGCACTGAAAACCTGCTAGTCCCTGGTACAAAACCCTCTTGCAGGATCACTTCTACAGTGAGGGTCACAAAGCTGAGCTCAGAGTTCTGTGCTTTGTCTGTCCTTGTTTTACGTTGGAGATGAGGGAATGGGAATGCGGGCATAGTTAAACCTCTGTCCTCCTGTACTATCTCATGTGTGGTAGCTTTCATCCCATCTGAAAATGGACATGTTTCTATGGTTTCAGGAATAAAGGATGGACATCCTTATTCCCTTCTACTACTGCTTCTGTCTTCTTTTACTCCTCTAAAAAGGAACAATGAGTTCTTGAGGTAGAAAGATCGTATTTCATCACAATAAGTATTTTATCAGTGATAAGCAAAAATTCATCCCAAAAAGCTCAGACATGCTTATTTCAGCCTCCAGTGGCCATTTAAGAATGCACTTGGTGGTAACTTCATATTATTAGAGTTGGCTGAATAATATTTGATGGATAATTTAGTTGACAAATGTTACAATTTTTTAAAAACAAATTACTCATCTAGTTTAAAAAATATTATTCACAAAGTTATAGGACAGAGTGAGTTATTAAATATATTCATCAAATAAGTTGCTCAAGTTTTGTGATGTATCTGAATAAATTATTCAGCTTATTCATTATTCATTGAGTTCTAATTATTATTTTAAGCACTTATATAGCAATATTAGTGCACTGGTGTAAGTAGTCAGTGACAAAAATGAGAGGTCTTCTGATAGATCTATGATATAACTAAGGCTGGACTAAGGCATAGGAAAAATGGGCTTCACCCATACTGAAAGAGGTGATTACTATTAATTTGATGAGCTTTGGATTAGAGATGACAGAATTGTGCTTATGCTCCTATGGGATCAGATAACTCCAGAAGTCTTTTTCACTGTATGACTGGGATAAACACCTTGTTGAGATTCAACAAGGCTAAGTGCTGTGTCTTGCACTTGGGTAACAACAACCCCATGCAATGCTACAGACTTGAGGAACAGTGGCTGGAAAGCTGTCTGGTGGAAAAGGACCTGGGGGTGCTGCTTGACAGCCAG
Organism: Scopus umbretta; assembly: GCA_013400535.1. Taxonomy (NCBI): domain Eukaryota; kingdom Metazoa; phylum Chordata; class Aves; order Pelecaniformes; family Scopidae; genus Scopus; species Scopus umbretta. The sequence goes on along the minus strand of VZTL01066259.1, from coordinate 211 downwards.
CTGAATATGAGCCAGGAGTGTACACAGGTGGCCAAGGTGGCCAACAGCATCCTGGCTTGTATCAGAAGTTGGCTGTGGCCAGCAGGACTAGGGAAGTGATCATGCCCCTGTACTCGGCATTGGTGAGGCCACACCTTGAATACTGTGTTCAGTTTTGGGCCCCTCACCACAAGAGGGACATAGAGGCACTGGACCATGTCCAGAGAAGGGC
>VZTL01066257.1:0-13061 GCA_013400535.1 Scopus umbretta | reverse complement strand
TTTAGATTGGGTATCAGGAAAAACATCTTCAACAAAAGGGGTGTCAAGCATTGGAACCAGCTGCCCAGGGAACTGGTTGAGTCAACACCCCCGGAGGTATTTAAAAGTCTTGTAGATGTGGTGCTTAAGGACATGGTTTAGTGGCGGGCTTGGTGGTGTTAGGTTAACAGCTGGACTAGATGATCTTAAGGGTCTTTTCCAACCTAAATGATTCTATGATAAATAAATACACGTCAGATCACATGTTGCCACTGTAGACAACTGTATAGTTAGCAATGCAGTAATCATTCACTTCCTTACCACACAATTTTAAAAATTAATTCACTACACAGTAGCTGCAGGGAAGAACTACATGAAGTGTAGTAATTTTATACGCCCTTTAAAAAGTTTCATAAACAATTAGACTTGAAAAGTACATAGGCATGTAAATGCAAAGCAGTATCTGTAGATTTTTAAATATCTCATACTACAATTTAAAAAAATAAAAACATGTTTTAAGATATTGCAAAAACCCTTTAATGTCACCAAGAAAAAGTAAACAGGATGGAAGGTTATTTTTTTTGAATAATCTGAGGAAAGTACATTACAAATAGTGAAAAATGAATTGTGAGTTCATTTACAGAAATTCACATTTTTATTTTTAAGAATACCATAGCAAATGTTATTTGCTCCTCTGAAAAACAGTGACTGTTTAGATAACGGCAAATAAACAGTAAGCAGACTAGTTCTTATGCTCTGAGAGCCACACACAAAGGTTCTGAAAAATTGCCTTGGAGTCAGGAGGCTAACATATAATAACATCTAATACCTGTTAGTAGAGCTGCAGTCCAATCTGTCAGTGTTGCTATCACAAATACTTATCACTCCTAAATTTAATATATTTTAAACTTAGGATAAAATATCACACTACTTTTTAGACAAGCTGCCACTAACTCCTGTTGTTGTGGGGAGGATGAGGAGGTATGGCATAGTTATTGTTTTAGAAGGTCATGCAGGGCCAAATAATAATCCAAATGTTAATTATCCCTTGTTTTCATGGTACAAGCAGCTCTGGCACCAAGTTCCTTATTTTTATTTTTTTTTTTTTAATTCTGACATAATGACAAGGTTACAGTGCATCATTACAGGCTGATTCTATCTTCGGCATTTATTAATTTATTAAAAGTTTAAATGACATGTCAACTGCAATAGCAGTTTTGGTGACCTGGACACCTGTTTAGGAATTTAACTGAGACGATGAATTCATTCTGCACAGTTCATTTAGAACATTATCAGCTGTTCCTGTCTTTCCCTGCTTATGACTGATAGCACTAAGATGTTACCGGTTTCTGAATATGTCAATTAATAGAGCCACCTTACAGCACGTATACGTTTAGAACAGAAATCTCAAAAGGATTCTACGTTATTACTTTCCTAAGCACACAAACCAATTATTTTACTTCTGCATGCTAATCCTTCTATTTTTTAAAGAAGTATCACTCAATTTGTACTTCTATTCAAATAATTAAAAAAGCATACTTTTGAAATCTCCATCTCCAAATGTCAGTGGATAAGCTCCTGGCTTTTCAATCTTGTACATTTCCTCTATAAAAAGGATTTTACAATCATTTATTGTGTCTTCTGGGCCTCTGAAAAACAAAAAGAATAAAAAGTACATTCAACTTAGTTCCTCAGACCTAGATTCTGTACTTTATGACTCCTAAGCAGTGAGATAAAGCTAACTCGCATCTTTTTTTCATCACTGATAGGATACTTTATCTCAATTCACACACAAATTCAGTCCAGTACTGTAACTTCTAAGAAAACCAAAACACATACTTAAAACCCACCTCCATTATCCTCAGACAATCTGGGAGTTGAGTATATCCTTATTGACAGGCATTCATAACTTTGTAATTCTACTTCTAAAACATCAAAATGTTTTTCTGGCTGAACACAGCAGACCAGACAAAATCATATCCTCTCAAATACAGCATATCAAACATTATTATAAAAGTATAGTGTCAGAAATGAACCAGAAACATGACTTATAAGACACAGTAATAGATGCTACTTGGAAGCCACGGAGTAAGAAAAGCAATAGAAAGCTTCAAAAGCCGTTCTATGACTTCTAAATGTTTTGGAAACCTAAAATCCAATCCTACAACAGACATGTACAATACTGAATTATGTCCTGTCAGTAGTCCTGTTAATGTCAGGTTTCAGTGCAAAATCTGTTCACCATATCTCAGTGATGAGTAACAAATAGTCCATGACTCCACCACACTAATGCTGAAAAAGTCTAGAGAAGGATTAGGAATTATTAAATGTAAAGGTTTTCACCTCCTCTTATTATAATCTTTTTGTATTTACTAGAATTCTAGTTCCAATGTAAACATATCTAGGAAGAAAAGGCCAGAAAAACACCAACAGTTTTAAAACACTCCCATTTTCTCACTCCTCAGGATGATATTCAACCTTCTTCAACTGCCTGTTCTCCCACCATTTTCAATTTACTACCTAATCTAGAACTAAGTAGGAATTTTCAGTATAACCTGTACTGGAAGTATTAATTACTGAACATAGTCTCGCTGATTTAATTGAATCACATGTGTCATTACTGATTTCAGAATTGAGCAGTTTGACACAAGAGAAAGGAATTTATTAGCTGGAGAGCTTTATTTCTTGCAGGCTAAGACCCAGACATTAAAAAAAAAAAAAAAAAGAAAATCTGAATGAGATTTGGGTTTGTTGAACTTCTTTCCTCTTCAGAAGTTAATATAATTCTGTTGCACTGCTGCAGTCCATGTTTTGGTTCCAGAAAAACACTTCAAAATGTGAAACTACATAGGCAACTAAATGAATACAGGCCATAAATACCATAGCTTGAATTATTAAGATTATGAAGTTTAACACTTTACCAAGACTGTGGCGTTTGTAGTTAAAATGTCCAGTGAGCATCCTGCAACATAAGAAATAAAACAGATTTTTTTTCTTCTTTTCTATATAGACATAAGATGTCCTGGACATAATAAAGAAGTAGTAGCACATAGTCACTTCAACAAGTTTAAGAGAAAGTTGTGCTGATTTTACTCAGTGCTAGGTGTTTAAAAGCATAGTTATGAACAGCCAAAGAATAGCCACTTTCCAAGGTAGGAAAGAGTGAAGATGATACAGTTTTTTGAAGGGTTTGTTATGAATGAAAAAAAAAGACTATTGTATTGGTTACTGTTCAGTATTTGAAGGAGGTTGTGCAAGATTCTGCTAAGCAAAGTTGAAGTACACTGTACTATTACAAGTGTCCCTTTAGAAGCAGGGAAATAATGAAAACGAATACCTGTGAAGATAATTATTAAAAATTGACATACTGGAGTCTACTTTCCAGGTGAAGACCACAAGTTAAGTTAAAATGCTATGTTTCTTTCAAGTATTTACAGTGTAGAAAGGCCTGAGAATATGTCTGAATCAGGCGAAGAAGTCTTCTAAGCCCTATTTGTAGCATATCTGTAAGAAACAATTACAGAGGCGACTTGAAAATTCTTTTGAAGAAAGTCAGCCAGCTGGCATATCCTTATAAAAAGGTCTCGGATGCAAAAATAAATCAAACTACAGACAGGTAGGGAAATAAGATATTAGGTCCATAAGGATAGCCACAATAACAGAACACCTCCAGAAACACCAGACTTCAGTCCAGGATCTGTTGCTCCCCACTCTATCTCTTTGTCTGCTGCCATCACTTCTCTTGTGTTGACTCCAGCTCTTGGACTCTGTCACATGCTGACTTAACTAAGGCAGAAAAAAAATAAGCCAGGGAAAAACACACAGGCAACACAACACCTTTTGGTGGCCCTGAGCACTGCGGTGTTTAGGTCTCCATGGAACTGGAGTTGAGAAGACTCTGATTATGTCTTGATTCACTATAATTGTCTTTTAAGTGTACCAACAGCTGTTTACTTTGGCATCTGTATTTATTTTGACCTTTTTCTTCCTTGCAGTTTTTCGAGGGAAAACATTCCCTGTTGTTAGTCATATGCACAAACAGCAAATGCTAGCAAATTTCAAAGATTTGAGATATTTCAACAGAACATACAAATGCTAAAATCAAAGCATATACGCCCATCAGACAGAAAACAATTTGTTTTCCTGACCAGGATAACCACGTATTTAAGATAATCTTCATTTGCACAGTAGGGGGCAATACTTAAAAACAGTTCTGGTCATTGTGGGTAACAACCCTCAGATTTATGTAGGTTTCCATGTAGTCGTGAACACAGGAAGTCTGATCTTCTGCACCTCAGCCTGGATGAGACTGCATGGTCCAGCCACCCACACTGGAATGCTGGACACCAGCTTCTATTACAACAAAGTATGCCTCTGACAGCTTGAGGTTATGGAGATACTTCCAGTCTGTGAAGGGCTACAACACTTACATTCCTCCAGGTGTTACCAAATCTGCAGCACTACTTAGGGCACTATTTCCAGGTTTGGTTTAAAGTCAAATATTTAACCAGAAAATTCTCCCTAAGACAGAAAAGAACAACACCGCTCTGAAACGAGTGTGGGTGCTCGTACACTTCTGCAGGGAAGGTGAGAGTGGAAGCTTCTCTCTTCTGCAGTAGCATGCAAAGCCACTTCCAATTATCTACAACATATACCCATTAATTCACAGTCACAAAAGCACTATACATTCAAATATAGAGAGGACAAATTACAAACAATCTCTGCCAGGAAAACTCAATGAACTAATACAGACTGAGCTTCTCAAAGCATCAGGTTTCCCTGCCTATTTTCTATACCTTGGAGAGTCTTTTCTTAACTGCCCTGTACTTTCTGTTAGTCCTAGATTATTTGAAGTTAAAAACAAAACAAATCTCCTGACACTCTTTAATGCTATAAATGTAGTTACATTAGAATCTTCCTTAGCTATACCACTGCTTGCCTGCCTAACCAGCTTGATTCCTCTAGGACTTATCTCTAACATAACTCAAAAGTAGTGAATCTATCATAAAAATAAAATATAGCATTATGCTTTCTTTCACCTAAGTAACATGAAATTTTATATTCATATAAAAAATACATGTGTATTTGTATGCTTACGAAGCAAAAGAAAAAATAAACAAGCACACCTTAAATTTTAAGCAGATCTGTACAGAAAAGTCAAAAGAGTCACAGAAGTTGAATAATGTCTTAGATATTAGTAAGCATACCAACTCGTGCATATACAGAAAATCTGGAACATAATTTATTAAGTTAACATCTTGTCAAGCAACAACAGTGACAGTCTCAACGTAGCAGCTATGAACATCACTTTACTCCTGTCATGGGATACAGAGATATTCTCAAATTCCAGTACACTTCAGACAAATTTCAGCATTTTTGCGGAATGTGTTTTTCCCCAATTTCTGCATCTTGCAAATCTTCGATGCGTGTGTAGTTTAAATACACTATCCCTATTATGAGCTAAACTGCATCTAGGAAAAACTTGCAACATTTCCTCCCCTCTCTCTACACTGCCTTATTGTTTAGAGCTGTTTTTACTTTAATTTACCCTCTTTTTTACTGCATTTTCTCCAGAAATCTAGAAAGTAGTTGCTTAAGAAAAAAAAAAAAAAAAAGCTTTTCATCACACGTAATTCTCTGCATAGTCTTTAGAAAAGAAGGAAAGTGGCAAAACATCATAAAGCTATACTCACAAACCTACAGACACTTGTGTTACTGCTATCCACATCTTTGGGAAACAAGCCAAACCTGAGGTCAGAATAATATTTATTAGGAGTAAATTCCACTGGTGCCAATTTAAACTATTAAAATTACTTTTAACTGCACTGATTATCACATTGTTTTCATGAAAGATACCATGAAAAGACTTATAGGTTGGTTCAGCTGTGTTAGTGTTCCAATAGGTACCACAGCAAAAAGTTTTTGTGAAGTACACAGAAGCATAGATTTTTATCACCAACTTTATTACAAAAAATCACGTGTATATTATCTCAACATCAAAGTGCTGAAGCACAACATACTTTTTTTATATAAGTAGTTATAACTAGTTAGTTTTATAACAACTCCTCTAATTAATACTAGAAAACACAGAACTCTCAAAATAAAAAAATTAATTCAGTTGCATGGAGGTAACAATTGGTAAGAGCATGTTTTTCTCTCATAGCACTGCAATCCAACTGACATAAGCAATACTATTCGCATATCTAGATGTAACTGATAAAATAGACGGAATTCATAATTTCTGGATCACATATTAGGTCATGGTAGACATTCCTTCTCTTTTGGGCATCTCCTGTATTTTCCTTTGGGATAAGGGCACTCAGAAAGTAACTTTAAGACTAAGCTTTTTCTAAAAGATATCCAGTACTTGAACCAAAAAACAAAAGTTTATTTTCTGCTATGAGTTACATAATGAGCAAGCAAATACTATCAAAAAAGTTTACAAAGCCAGTATATTTCAGCAAATGCCACAGCTGCATATCCGGAACTACAGAGGAAGATCAACTACCATTGTGACAAATTATAGCTAATAATAAATGGTTAAGCCTTATCAAAGGTAAAAATCTCTGCTCTGCTAGTTACTCTTAAAAGACTAATTTTTCTGCCACATTACACACAAAATAGCTTTAATAATGATCAGGCTACACATAATTTGTCTTAAAAATTATGGTTATCTAATAAAATTGCGGTTATATTATTCTGTCAAATATACACAAGAAGTATCACCTTTCTTCATTGCTTCACCCTACCACAGCAAAAATGAGATTAGAAAAAAAAAATCTTATTATACATTACACATAGTAAACGGGACTATATTTATACTTCATGTAAGTACACTAAATCCTTTAAAGACATTTCATCTCAAAAGAGAGTCAGGCCCTTCAATACAACAGAATTACAAATACAAGATTTCCTTTTAGACAGGTTAGCCATAGCCAGATCTAAACCTTCAGCTGAACCTTCTTATATCTGTACTTTCCCACACACACACTTTTTTTTTCCAACCTTCAGATTGCAAAACACTAGACATACATAATCACAGCTGACTAGAAGTATGACAACTGGGCATTATCTTGGATATTTCAACGGTCAGCTTTCAAGAAAATAAAAGCTGCTAGATGAGAATTGCCACACTGTGAAAACTATCAGTTCTTATAGTCTGAGAGATTCATTTACAATTGCCAGTGCTCTCTAGGGAATTTTCTGTTTTTATTGCTTAACCATGTTGAAATTAGAAGAAAAATATTTCAACATGCCCTAAAAGTCAAAATACAACGCTGAAAAAAAACAGGAAAAATTTACCATTAAAAACATACACACAAAGGTTATATTCACACAAACAATCATAAGGAAAAGTATCCAATGACAATTTATCTTTAGGTCACCTAAGAGCAAAACTAAGTCATATTTAGCACAGACAACTATTTCATATGTCAGCTTCTATGGTTACTGCCAAAGGGTATTGTCCAGGTCAGCAGAGAAACAGCCACAATCAGAATAAAACCTAACAGAATATAATGCTGGCTACACTCTCCAAATGTATGAATTCAGTTAACAAACAATATTAAAAGCACAACAGGACCAAATTTACTACTACTTTCAGTATCTATCTTTTCATATGCAGTACTTTGTTTACATCCCATTTACGATCAGTCAGCCTCTATTCTACTTTTGCAAAGCTTTCAGTCAGTAATTTTTTATTTTCTCCCACATCATCAAACAACAGTTGGATAATTTCTTCAGAAATATGCACACAATCTTTTCAAGATTACCATTCAAAATGTTTGTTAGAACTTTCGCCATCACCCCCTTAGAAGCAGTTGAGCCACTAGACTTCGTATCTAGTGTATATATCAACAGCATTTCATTGCGTCTCTTCACTTTGTGCTTTCACATTTAACAGCTGCATGAACTTGTATACTGCCTTACTCAATATACACTTTTTAAAGTGAGGACTGTTTTTTGAAAACACTTTTCTTTGCCTTTGATACAGGAGAAACTGTGTTCCTGAACTGAGCTCATGAACAATTGTTCATCGACTTTTGTTATAAAAATATTAAATTACAAATATGTTAAAATTATTAGGCTAGAGAATATGTGTTATTGTAACAAATAATCTCTACAGAAATCTAATCCTGAAAAACAGAACCATCGTGATGTTCACTTCAATATATTCACTCTAAGTCACTATCAGCCAAAAGAATGTTTGGAAATTGAAGCATATCTCAATCCAATATAAAATATTGCAATGTGAAAATTACTACTGGTTGCTTTACAATTAAACTATAACTTAGGCTAGCTAAACTGTAGTTTCAACAAACTACAAACTCACATTTTCTACACAGAATAAAACAAAGGCTAAAATATACACATAAAACAATTACAACCCTCACCAAACATGACTGGAGATTTGATTTTAAACAGGCTTGTTTTAAAGGTAACTTACAAAATCTTCCCACATGAAGATAGCATATTACATTGATAATTTGACCAAATTTGGATAGGTGGCACCAAATTAGAGAGGTTCTTTTATTTTGTATTGTATTCAAGCAGAAAAACAGACAATATTTTCAAGATTTTTTTCAGAACATTCCACACCCATTTGGTTTATCATGAAAATGCAAATGCACAGGTACAAAATGGGACAGTATTAGATGTGCTTTTAATTCAACTTTATTTATTTTTATTATACAAGCTACTATAATGACAAAGACACAAGACAACTTTTGAAGTATGCAAAGATTTTATTACTCTATATATATATCACTAAGGTTAAAACGATTTTTAAAAACCCTATTTCCCAGAATATGTTGAAGACCTTACTACTAAAACCCATCATCTAAGATAAATTGTTAAGACCTTTAAAAACAAACCAAACAAAACAAACCACACACGCCTCCAACTCCCAGACCTACAAATTCACATTGTGGATACACACACAAGCCAGCCAGGATATTCCTTTTTTCAATCTCAGTAGCAGGCATAATGCTTGATGCATTTACAAAACAATATATTATAGTTCATAGTGCCAGACTCTGGAAGCAGAGATTTGGATGCAGGGACTATCCTTTTCTCCTTAGCCTGGGATCTGTAACGGAGATGAACATTAGAAAAGCAAGCATAAACTTAATACCCGGGAAAAGGGTAAAGCATTGGCCTGAGAGAATAGCAAGTGACATTGTCAGATCCTAATAATCTATTTATCATGGTAGCTCAGGAGCAAGACTCATCCCCATGCCATGAAATCCACTGAGGAGACAGACTAAAAGGCAGCAAACGAAGACTGATCCCACCCACCCACCAGCACCAGCACTCGATCTCCGCCGGTGGCCAGCAGTGGGGCCACATGCAGACCTGCCTGTGGTACTGCAGCAAAGCCACGCGTTCCAACAGGAGAGGGGCCACGACCTGACATTACTACAACTACTCCCTTCTTGAACATGATTAAGCTTGTGGCTGGCACTATCACAAGGCTAAATGAGCATCCCGAGTTTCCAAATCCAGGTTCAAACACACAGATGTTAACACCTACTTGACTGAATGTCTACAGAGACCCAGGTAAAAAGAGCTGGCTGAAGACCCACAAAGATGGAACCCCAAAGTCTTAATACATGAAAAACAAAGTTACAGAAGCTGTGCTTGCCATCACAGAGCATGGTCTAAGCTCAGTCAGCTTCGTTGTGTGTCTGTGGACTGAAGTCCAAGACTCAGAACAATGCAAAGAGTCTGCTTAAGACATCATTCCAGGGGGCTGGATGAGTCAATAATTTTATGCTGGGAAGAGACAGAGCTACAAACTGCTGTTCTTCTAGAAGAGGTTAAAAGCTTCTATCCAGATTTAACATTATGTTAAAAATCTGAGAGCAGATGCAGCACACATGCTCATCATGAGCTTAGATACAATTATAAGAGGCCAATCTGTGTACCCAGCTCAGTTAAGTGAGAATCTCAAATCAAAAACAAAGACATCACAAGAAGCACCTCCTGTTGCATCAAAAACTCACAAGGGTACTTTCAGGATGGAAAGGCTTTCCAGAAAGTAAACAGCAAAGGAAGAGTCTTGAAAACATATAAACATGGTAAGTACTCTGTATAATAATAAAAATAATACTAAGTGAATAAATAAATAAATTTAAGGTGCTTTAAAAAACAAACAAAAACCCCAAGAAAAAAAAAAAGGAAAAAGATCTGAAGTTATCCACCATAAAATAGTAGATACAAAAACACAAAGACATTCCCCATAGAATGCTTCATATCAAAGGCAAGTGGAAATTGCTCACAAACAAGGCAAAAAACACGTTCCTAGCCTAGAAAGTTAGTAATGAATGGATTATCATGGCTTGAGTATACATGATAGCATTACTTTAGTGAAAAAGCTTGGCATCCAGGCATGCTCCTGCTTAGAACAGGATGAATCTCACCTCACCAGGAACTCCTGGAAGTCAGAAAGTCCACCAATGCATACATCATGGGGAATGAACGAGGAATTAAAGAAGTCTGTGTAATTACTGCAAGTCTATGAGCTCACTGGGATCATGAAGACATGGTGAGATAGTTCACATAACTGGAGTGCTGGGACAAATTGATATGGGCTCTGCAGGAAGGCCAGGCTGTAAAGGCAAGGAGGGAGAGTTGCACCTTACATGAGGACAGGTCAGGAGCTAGTTGAGAGCTTACAGGTCAAGATTAGCAGACAGAACAACATGGGTGACTGCTATAAACCTCCAAATCGGGGATTAAGTAGATGAGGCCTTCTTTAAAAAACTGGAAGTTTCATGTTTACAGGCCCTGATTCTCACAGGGAACTCGAAGCACCCTGTTATCTGCTGGAAGTAAAACAGAGCAGAACACAACCTAGGAAATTTCTGGAGTGCAGTGATAACAACTTCCTGACACAGGTGATCAAGGAGAGGTGCACTGCTAGACCCAATACTTACAAACTAGGAAGAACTGGTCATGGGACATTAAAGTTGGGGCAGTTTCATCGCAATGATGATGAGATGATGGAGTTCAGGATCCTTAGAGGAGAGGGTGCAAGGTAAAAAGCAAGACAAACCTGGATTTCAGGACAGGAGATTGTAATCTCTTCAGAGATCTGCTTGGAAAAATCCCATGGGGTACAACCCTGGAGAGAAAAAAGGTCTGCTAGAGTTGGTTGATATTCAATGATCACCTTCTCCAAGCTCAAGAAAGGTTTATCACCATGTGCAGGAAACCAAAGGCAGCAGGAAGCCTGCATGGATGAGCAAGGAGCTCCTAGACTAAGTTCAGATATAAAAAGGAAGCATGTAAGAGGTAGAAGCAGAGGCAGCTGACCCATGGGGGAGAATGGAGTTCCTGTCCAGCTGTGTAAGCATAGGACTGAGAAAGTAAAGTCCTACCTTGATTTGAATCTGGCATGAGATGTGAAAGGCAACAAGGAAGGATTCTACAACAAAAACAGAAAAGGAAAACTAGAGAAAATGTGGGCCCACTGTGAAATATAGCAGGGCCCCCAAGAGCAATAAACACTGAAAAGGCCAAGGTACTCAGCAGCTCTCTGCCTCAGTGTTTACTGGTAAGACCAATGTTCAGGAATCCCAGGCCCCTGAGACCAGAGGAAGTGTCTGGAGCAAGGAAGACTCAGTCAATGACGTGACTTGCTTGGAAGATGACACGAGAGCAGGAGATGTTCATGTCCACTTCAGTAAGGCTTTTGATACCATCTCGCATAACATCCTCACATATAAGCTGACAAAGTATGGCTTAGGTAAGGAAGTCTGAAAACTGGCTCAATCCACAGGATTGTGACCAATGGCACAAAGTGCAATTGAAGGCAAGTGAGTAGCACACCAGGGACCAACCCTGGGGCCAGTACTGTTTAGCATCCTCATTAATGACCTGAACGATGGGAACAGAGTGGACTCTCGGCAAGTTCACAGAGCATACAAAACCAGGAGTAGCCGCCAATATACCAGGTATTTTTGCCACCCTTCAAAGTGACCTGGAGACAGAGGAATTTCAGTATGTTCAGCAAAGAGAAATGCAAAGTCCCGCACATAGGGAGTACCCCATGCACCAGTACATGCTCAGTGCCAACTGCCTTGAGAGCAGCTTGGTAGAGAAAGACCTTGAGGAACTCAAACAACAATCTTATCATAAAGCAGCACTGTGCCCTTGCAAGCAAAGGTCAACAGCCTCCTAGACTGCATTAAGAGGAGCATTGCAGCAGGTAAAAGGAAGGTGAACATTCCCCACTACTCAGCACTGGTGAGGCCAGGTCTGGGCTCCCCAGGGTAAGACAGCCGTGGGCTTACAGGAATAGTGCTAGAGAAGGTCCACAAAAATAACTAAGGGCCTGGAACATCTTTGATATGGGAGTGTATAAACAGTGAGCCAGACTCCTCTCACTAGTGCCTACTGCCAGGACAAGTAGCAACAGGCAGAAACAGAAACACATGAAATTCCCTCCGACCACACAAAATACCCTTATACAGTGATTGTCCAGAGAAGTTGTTGAGCTTCCATCCATAAAGATATTCAAAACCCAACTGGACATAGTCCCAGGCAATCTGCTCTAGCTGACCCTGCTTTAGCAATCTCAAGAGCTCCTTTCCATCCTCAATGATTCTCTTAAATGTATACAGCATTTCAACACCATTTCTTTTTTAATTTCTTTTATTTTCATAACACTTTTCCTAATACTGAGCTCACCACCATTTCCCCTCTCCCCTTCTTTGCCTTTTTGCACTTTTGTTTGTTTTCTTCTGTTCTTCCTTTTCTGTTTGGAATTACTTTCCTCAGTGGGAACAAACTAAGCTTCAAAACATTTCTAAAAACCACCCCCTAGAAAGCAAGTCAAAAGACTCTGTGGTTCCAAGTCTCATGTTTATTAAAGGATAATGTTACAAATACTAAAGATACAGTTTATGTTCCAGGAAAACAAACAAAAACCTCAAGACCCAAGTCAACTCATTCTTCACCTTCAAAAGACACTTTTATCTTATGGTAACTATGAAATGGTTATGAAACCCAAACATTCCAAATTTTAACACTTCGTACTTATGGTTTGGTTGGTTAGTTTGTTTTTTTTTTCATTAAAG
>VZTL01066251.1:20377-31839 GCA_013400535.1 Scopus umbretta | reverse complement strand
TCTCTTTGCCCCACTTCCCCACGGATGCTTATTGAACAGGTAGAAGTGATGCTTTCATGGGAGCCTTAGCCCCTTGCCTTGGTGACAGGGGTACCCGTGCAACTTGAGTAACAGAAAAGTGATTATTTTATTGTTGTAAAAATGGCATCAATGTTTCAACTTTATTATGGGGAAAAAAAAACCCTCAAGCAAAAACTTGTTCTGGTGTAACATCAATTTTTCATTCCTCTTCTGGGTTTAATTCAAATCCAGTTATTTGTAAGCTCAGCAATAGCAGCAGAACTGTGCAGCTCCATCCTGTAATAGCTCTGAGGAGCAGAGATACTTGCCTAAAATATTTTGTAATATTTTCTATCTCCAGTATTGATTGCATTTTCCAAATAAACTGTATGATTGTCCAGTACTGGGATTATCCCAGAATTTAATTAACTTCCTTGCAGCTTTTGTCTCTGTTTTGTTTCTGATGGGCATCGGTTCAAAGAAATGCTTTGCAAACAGTGAAGAGCCTAGATGCGTACCATAGTCACAAATACAGTGGGAAAACTTGTGCTTCAGAACATCAACTTGTGTTTTAATTTGTTTTTTAATCTGTAGATGAGCTGATGAGGACAACTACAGGCAAATCTGGAACACTGAAAGTTTTATTGCAATGTAGACTTTGACTAGCGCTCCGCCTTGTAATGGATGGGGTTAGTGTTACAGGTCTAAATGCCTTGAAAATATAAATTTCAAGAGTAGAATTTGTTTCTAGTTACATTTTTATATTTTCTGTTATTTATCTTCTTTGTCTTCATAGCTGGTTTAGCTGGTACAGTATTTTGCTAGCACACAAGGTGTAGTAGCTATGATTTCAGTCTCCATTATCTCTTGGATTTCTGCATAACATCAACTCCATCACAGAAACAGTGTAGTGTTTGGATAGTGATGATGATGATCAGACTTACTGCATTTGGACAAGAATGTTTCAACTTACAAAGGGTCCCCCTCAGTCTTAGAGACAATAATCGAAGTCCTGTCAAGGTTTTGGCTTTTTTAGATAATACACACTGTTTACCTTTTTGAGAAGAAATTGATCAGTGGTAATGTAGGTAGACTAAGTAGGAAAAAGGGCATGATATGGTGCATTCTTAATTAAGTGTTTAGTTTTTCCCTCTGAGAATAAATAGGATGTGTTGTGTATTAACATAGGAAGTAAGTGGTTTTGTATTGTTGCTACTGCTTTATTGAAGTTAAGTAAGCTGTTGTGTGTGTTATGCTTCCTAGTGAGCCTGAGCATTGCTTCTCACGTAGAGTTCCTCACTTACCACAAAACCAGTAGCCTGTTTTATGGCTGTTTTCTGAGATTTGAATGGCCCTAGATAAAAGGAGACAAAGCTCCCTGTTCTTATCTTTGCAGCTGATGGGTCAGCCGTAATCTAGAAATGATGTGGTTCAATACCGTGTTCCAGGTGATGGCTGGAACCGAGAGCATGGTTCATGACCACTTTTCCTGCTTTCTACTTATGAAATGCCTGTCCCTCGGCTGACACTGATTTCATAAACTCACAGCTAGAGCCTGTAGTCTCCATCGCATCTTTCCATGAATCTTGATCTGTCATATACCTATACCTGGAGTATTACCTGGATGCAGGCTTTCCACTGCTATCTGCTTGGTAAACAAGTGAATTTAACTTCTGGTGTGCTATATGAGGTCCTGTAGAACTTGCTTTTGCCTGATTTTTTTGTTTAGCATTAATAGCAAGCAAATAATGGTCATCCATGACCGGGTGTTTCTTAGTAGAAATTATCACTGCTGGCTTAGTTCTTCTGGGGGTTTTCTGGTCTGGGATTTGGAGCGGGAAGGGAGCGTGCCTAGGCTTTGTCCGTGGGTCACTTTGTGGATAGCTACTGTGATCTGACGAAGCGTGTGATTCAGGAGAAACTAAATTTCATTTTGTTACCGTCGTCTTTTTGTATTCTACTTTGTTTTGAAAAATGTGCCTTTGTTTGAATTTTAAGCAGGTGAATTAAAACTACTGTGATTTAGTGTGTTTATACTCTTGTACAGCTGCCTGCCTGCCTCAGCTGGGGTGGGCGCTTTATCAATTATTGAAGTGTGGACTTGTTTGGTTTTGTCCAGCTCCAGTGCAGAGCACAGCCTGCTGAAGATGCTGACTGGACGTAAGTACAAGAGCTTTGTTCTCAGTAGAATCCTTCCTCTTGTGTAGGTTTCCTCAAAAACCTGAAGGTTTCAGAATCTATTAGTGTGTACATGTGTCTGTTTCTAAACTAGAATGTGCATAGATTTACAAATACACTTTACAGGGGCTGTGCTGTAAAAATTTGGAATGTGTCCCTGTGTATGTGGTTTATATGTGTATGTGGTTTCTTTCTTAAACTTTCTTTCCTCCCTTGCCCCCAGACACCCATATGCTAAAGGTCTGGGGAAAAAAGCCCTGTTGTTTACGTGCAGGTTATTGTTCAGTCAAAATGCATATTATCAATGGTCACAAGCTTTGCTTAAATATTTTATAAGATCAGTGTATAGTATGCTAACCCTGCCTTCTTTCTGTTGCTTGATTGTGTATTTCCACTTATACCTAGTTAGTAATCTAGACAGGCTTGAAATGTGTAAGCTTTTAGCAGATACTTGGTTTTAGACATGCTTTGTTCTTAAAGTTTCCCTTTGTTGAGTTCAAATGTCAGAGCTTTGAGTAGTAATAAACTGTTTGGTTTCCCCACCCCCCCCCGCCCCTTGGTTCTGACTGTACAATGCTGAAGTAATCTTGTGTCTGAAAGGAGAGGTGTCTCCTGTCCCCTCATGCCTCCAGCACAAGGCAAAAGCCATTCGGGTTCGTGCCAGTAGGACAAAACGCGAAGGCAGGTTTTAGACGCCGCTTCAACGCGAGTCCTGTTGCAACTGGGTGAGCAGTACGTCCTGTGAAAGGAAAGTCTCCGCACAGCCATCGGTGTACGGTAGCAACGTGTCGGGCATATGACCACAGGACTAGACTCCCAACACTCAATAACAAACAATCTGCAAGAAATGTGGTAAGAAACGCGGGTAGGGGAACCGAGCTGTGATTGCATTCCCCGTTTGAATGGGGCAGAGTCCAGCAGCGAGCTGTTGGCACCTCTGTAATGCCGCACGGAGGCGGGTGCTCCAGCGTACGGGGGAGCTTTGTTCCCTTTGCTCTGCAGAGGGATGGAGAAATGGCTCTGGTGCGGTTCACCTCCCTATAAAGACAGTGGTTTCTGTTCCACTAAATGGTTTGAATACAACTGCTGTTCTTAGCGAAGGGGTTTTGACAGGGACTGAGCTTAAAGAACTTCTCGCTTTGTTCCTAGGAGTTCAGAGCACTGCCCCTTCTAGGATCAGGCCACAGAGTAGGAGAATAAAGAAATGCCAAGAAAAACTAAGGAGCTGTTGGAATGAATCTTTTCCTGGCTCTGGGTGGAGAAAGGTCTACGTGCTTTCTTCTTCCTGCTCCCGAGTGCAACAGCATACGGTTGCTCTTTTGGTACTTGTGATCTGACGCAGCGAGGGAAGTAGTTGATCTCTCTGCAGAGGGACTGCTTTATACTTTTCTTCTGAAGTTTCCAATCGGTTATTACAGAAATTTGCAGGAGCTTGTCACTAAATGTGACAGAAATATGTCTTGGACCATCTGCAGGCTCAGTAGACATTAAGACTCCTGAGTAGAGGTCAACAGTGGCTGAAGTTGTGAGCAATAATAATTATCCCCCCCCCTTTTTTTTTTTTTTTTTATTTTGAGTTTCGTTCTTATTTGGGCCAATGAAGAACTGCTTCTTGTTATTATGTTAGGGTCACTACCCTGAGGACAAGTGAAAACAGCTTATTGTTCAGGTTCAAGCTCCGGAGTTCCACTGTCTGGAGACATTGGTCTTCTGGGCCTTCTACCCATCCAGTCAGATTCGGTGGAATGGATTTTTGATTCTTTGCATAGTCAAAGTTCTTTCAGGAGCATCATTATCTCTAAAGGCGACTTAATTTACAGGAAACACATTCAGCTTCTTGCAGTGTGTGCATCAAGAAAATTTGAGTAGATAATTAATCTGAGGAACTGGAAATTAATTGGGAGGGAAATTGTTGCTTTAAAGATGTGCTAAGTAATCACTTTTTTCCTATATTTAGCTGTCTGTTGAAGTCAAGTCTAATATAAGATGTAGAGAAGACAAACCTCTGTAGCCTAGCACTCCTTAGTTTGGAGGGACAATACAATACAAACAGCCAAATATTTCTCCTTTAACTCATTGGGCTTTTATAAGTGCAGAAAGCTAGCTGTCAGCTATTAAGAAAGTTTGGGAGCTACTGGATGCCTGGCTTGTTGTAATATACTTTTGAAACTTCCAGCTTCCTTTATAGTTTCCCAGAACTGAAATCATCCGCATGAGCACGTAAGTACTTCACAGCACGGGGGCTTGGAAGCTCTGCTGTTCCTTGGATTCAGTCATGATGTTTGAGGAATGACCATGGGAGTGGTGTGACCCTTCAGTCAAGTCAGCCATACCTCCTGCTGAGTTGTCTTTGGAAAGAAAATGAATCGGTAGCAGTGGCAAGGTATCGTTGGGCTCTCTCTTAAGGGGTAAAATAGAATGATGGAGTGTGTATGAAGAATTGTTTCCTCACTTTTCTTCTGGACCTTTAAATAGCTACCCAGTGGTAACCACCACCGTTTGTTATGCTCTGAAATCACCACTGAGTGGAAGAGGTGATGTCAAAAGCATGCTAGGGACATGGTAATGCGGTTTAGGGAGTTTTGAGGAATGAGATGTTTTGAGGAAATAGCTTTTGCTTGATGCTGCATTACCTTTACACTCCAAAAGGCCTTGTAGGTGCCTTAAATGCTGTAAACTGTCTGAGTAGATCCAAGCTCTGTGTTGTCTTTGGGGTTTTTTGCTTTGGGGGCCAGTGAATTACTACCAAAATAAGAGCAGGAGACTTAAGAGGAGGGTGTTGATGGCACAGCGAGTTATTTTTGCTGGAGCTGAATTGAAGTTTCAGCCATCCGGTGATAATGGTGTTACTCTCGAATTCAGGCTTTCCTTGTTAGAGAAGTTTAATTGAAATGTGATGAATGAAGATTGTGTGCAATGTATCGGTTGTGCTTTTGTGTCTGACAATAGCAAGGATCAATTTAGTGAGAAGCACATTAGAGCATACTATGGCTACTGGTTTAGAATCTAATGGAGGACCTTTTTTCTCACAAATGGAGTGTGAATGTCAACATATAATAATATAGGGTGATGTGTCAATACCATGGAGACAGCCTGTTAGAAATTATATGGAATTAATTCTAGAAAACAATAATGTGAAGGTTGAGCAAGCACAGAGGTGTGACAGGGAGCAGGTATTTGTATAGTATCAAGAATATATTGCAAATATTAAGAACATACATGAGAACATGCCTCCTAACCCACAATTGGAACCATGTGGTTAAAGGTGCTTGATTTAAGGAGTTGATTTGCAGATGGGAGCCTCAGAAACCTGTTCTCTAAATAAGTCAGGTCACATAGGCCAAGAGTGGAGAGAGTTTGTCAACATATAATATAAAGAGCTGGATTTTTAAAGAGCTTTTTAAAAGAGAGATCATGGAGTATATGTTTGCATGCTTTGGCTTCTTAAAGCAATCATGTTAGCAGGATCACAGTAGTCTGAAGGTGTGCAGAGGCAGCTTTGCTAGTCCATCTGATGCAGCTGGGGAGAGTGAAGATGAGAAAGAATGGTCAGGCTTTAAGGACATCTCCACTGTTCTGGTCAGTTGCTAAAGGTAACTTTGAAAGATCTGTTTGCCGTTTCATCCAAGCAAATGAATTCTGGAGAGATTGTCAATGCTTTGTTATTGAGGTAGAGGTAAGTGTGTTACAGTTCCTGGATGCTGTGCTCTGCAATGAGGAAATAAAGGAATGTCACTTTGGGGTTCTCTGAGGGAAAACCTCAGTACTTCTGGTGATTGAGACATCTAACTTTCAGACCATACCTGAAAATATATAGAAAGAGTAGAGATACACTTTAAACTGTGTGGAACCGGTTGAAGTGAATTTCTTGTTTTAATCTGTATCACTTCAGATTATGGCACAGTGCCTTAATTATTTGGATAGACATGTTGTGGATTGAGTAGATATCTGGAAGACAAACTGTTCTAAAGTGTTCCAGTCCTGTGTTTGTATCTGTATTTGCCTGTCTGATGAGCAAAAGGAAGCTTGTGGTCTTCTGTCACAGCAAGAAAGCAGTGCTGACTGAAGTCTGTTTATTTAGCCCCAAGTAAAGATGATAATTACTATGCATGCATTTATAGCTGCTGCAGATTTGAATGTGGGGGAGGCAATTCAGAAAGACTTTGAGGTTTTGTTTTGGTTTGTTGTTTTTTTTTTTTTTCCCCTGTTGGCTTGGTTTAGGTGGGGAGTGTCTAGAGAGGAACTGGAATGCAGATTTATGATTTCAAAAGCAGGATATATTTTGGTGGCTAAAATGGACCGGTTGAGGTTGGAAGGGACCCTGGGGGTCATCTGGTCCAACCCGCCTGCTCAAGCAGAGCCACCTAGAGCCAGTTGCCCAGGACCATGTGCAGATGGCTTTTGAATGTCTCCAAAGACGTCTGCAACCTCCCTGGGCAATCTGTGCCAGCGCTCAGTCACCCTTGCAGTGACAAAGTGTTTGCTGATGTTCAGACAGAACCTCCCGTGTTTCAGCTTGTGCCCATTGCTTCTTGTCCAGTCACTGGGCACCACTAGAAAGAACCTGGCTCCGTTGTCTCTGCACCCTTCCTTCCTTCGGGTATTTATTTACATTGATGAGATCCCTCCTGATCCTTCTCTTCTCCAGGCTGGCTCACATTCTGCTCAGTGTCCACCAGGACCCCCCATCCTTTTCTGCCAAGTTGCTTTCCAGCTGGGTGGCTCCCCTTGCATGTTGATGCCTGGGGTTGTTCTCCCTCAGGTGCAGGGCTTTGCACTTTCCCTTGTTGAACTGAAAATGAAAGCTGAAGTGAAACTTGTCGAAGTGAAAACACTTTGCATGTCTTTAGATACTGTTTTTAAACAATAACCCTCAGTCTGAAACATTGGAAAACAAGGCTGTGAGCATGCCACAATGCTGAAAAATTCCAGGCATAGTCTATTTAAAAAGAATTTTTAAAGGTCTGGTGTGTACACCTTAAGCTCAGATGACGCTGTTAAAACTGGTCTGCTAATTTAGAAGGATGCTTGTTTATTTCACGTAGCTTGGTGCAAATGGAAATCTGATTTTGATGGTTCTATCCCCCCCGGTCAAGTGACCAGCTCAGAGGAGAAAAGTTGCAAGGCATATCCACTTTAGCTTTTAGGAGATGTTGTAGTTCACTGCTGCCTGTTGTCTCTTCAAGTAGATTGTTTATGGTTTCCATTTGAATGTTGTTTGTTCAGGGAAATCTAATGTAAATAAATTGTGAAATGTGGCTAGGTTTTTGTTCCGTAGTTCTCTTGACACAGTTACAAGGATCTTCTAGAGAAACTACAAACAACCTTACTTTTAGTGCATCAACTTTGAGAATCATAAAAAGGCCTAATATTCTGCACTTTGGAACTTTTTCAGTTAGAGAAAAGGACCAAAATTTTGAACACTATGTATAAAAAGAAATGTGGGTGGGTGGGGCTGAAATCACTGAACCTCTGAATGATGGCTAGGTGTTTTGTGTCTGTTGGGAAACCTAGAGGGGCTTCTTAGCAGAAAGGAATAAGCACCTCCAGGGGCTAATTAATCTCTCTCTTCTGAGGCTCAGTGCACCCTGAAGGCCATTGCTGGATGGGGCATGTCTGGCTGTGCTTCCAAGCTGCTCGTCTCCTGCAATTCCACAAGGCAAAATAGCCCTGGTGTTGCTGGGTTTTGGTTTTTTGGGGTTTTTTTTTGTTGTTTTTTTTTCTTCCCTTCATGTTATGAATGGGGAGAGAATGTGACTAATTCAGGGGCATGTGAAACCTCAATAACTGTTTGTAAGTGTGTGGAAGAGCAGCAAGGTAGGAAGACTAAATTACTAAATCGAAAAAACTGTAGGAGATATATTTTAATTATAATTTCCTGTAGGATGTTGAAGTTTCTTCCTAGTCCAGCAGAATAAGAAACAGATGCTTTGAACACTTCGGACTTCCAGGGAAAAGCTGTGAAATGTGGATATCCTTCTCATATTTCACTTCTTTTCATCTAGATGGCAAATAAAACCACATACTTGATAAGGTTTATGCTTCACTCTTGATCAGTAAGTTTAATCATTGAGTGACTTCTCTTCTGTGAAGGTGGATGTCATCAGTGTCTTAAAACGTAACATGGAATATTTTTTTTTTTTTTCTGCCCTTGAATTATGGATAGCCAGCATGTGCCCATGTCAGGATTCCCTCCCTCCCAAATTGAAATGGAATGTTTTACATGCTCTTTTATAGAATGATAAAAAGAATTTTCAATCTAGATTCACTTCTACCAAAGCAGACTGGAAAACAGAGTCATGAGATGTAGTTGGAAGCACAGACAGAAAATTCAAGCTAAGACTTGCTTTTATTTTTAGTGACATTGAGGAGAAGTGACATTTTAGTGAATTGAGGCGATTAGTCTTGAGTTTTCACTTCTGAAGTAGTGTTACTGACATTAGGAGTCGGATTTAAATCCATGAGAGCAATGATGTAAGGCCAAATGCTGTTGTTTTTTTTTCTTGTACAATGACAGTGTATCCTTATCATAGGTTAAAACATTGCATTGTACCTGTCTGGTAGGATGTCTGTTAGGCTTTTTGAGTGAGATGGTTGTTGTTTTAACCAAAAAGTTCCCAAGTCACATTTTTCATTGCATCTCTAATGGTTTTGGTTTTGGGCATGTATCATGTTGAGCCTATTTTGTCCTCACCAAGCTGTTTCATGGCCCATCTCCTCAGTAGGCTTTAGTGGGTTCTCGAGGAAGTATAAGGCTTGTCAGGCCAGCGTGGGTGCTTTAGCCAAGGGGTCAATACGAGTTCAGGCTGGAAACCCTTAACTCTGTGTGACTGAACAATCTTCTTTCTGTTGAGAAATGTCTCAAGCTAACTAAAGCTGAAATTGGATCAGAATTGCTGTAAGCTTACAGAGGCAGGATGCGGCGCTCTTGTCATTAGTACTTCTTTTTTTATTTGGAGATTACTGTGGAAGGGACTAGCAGCAGGATCTTTTGGAATAACCTGGAATTGTGATAATGATAAAATGCAAGAGTTTGGTAACAGCAGGAAAATGGAAGATGTCTTTTCTTCTGTAGTGGGTGCACTGTCTGTGCTAGCTGCATAGCTTAATATCTAGAAAGAGTTGACTTTTTTTTCCTTTGCCTGCCTCTTCCAAAGTCCTACTCTGTGCTCTTTCCAGAATAGGAATTTTATGTGAGCCTCATGAGCCATGGGTCAGAGCAATGATCTGCAAAACACTGTAGAGAAGGCTGAGCATGTTTGTGTACCATTATTTTGCCATATGTGATCTATGTGTTGGGTGCAAATTTTGTGCGTGGTTGTGACCCCCTCTTCCAAGTTGCCTGTTTCTGCATTTTTATGCTGTGGACTTTACTGAAGATGAGGCCTTAGTTAATGGTAACGTCTGCTGTAGGAGGTCAGAGCATGGGAGAGGAAGACAGGAGGTGGTTGTATCAGAAGGACGTAAATTAAGTTCCTGGGATCTACTTTTATCCAATAAAAGGTATTTGGAGTGACAGGAGAGCCTTGAAGACAGGTTTAAAAAGCTTTTGTGAGTAAGAGAGTTAAATTGATTGTACTATGTCTAGAAAAACTTCACTGTTTTGGTTTGGAAAGTGGTACATTAGTTGCGACTATTGCAAACTTCCAAAACTGACTATTGCCAATTGGAGAGTGCAGTGCTGGAGGGGCATTTTTGCAGAGGGAGTTGTTGTACAGTAATTGGAGGACAAACATTTGGTAGTTCAGCAGTGTGGTTGAGTACACGCCAGCTTTTAATTGTGGTATGTGGATCCTGCTGATGTTTCCAGAGGCATTTGGAACAGCAGCAAACTAGTCAGCCAAGTGTAGGAGGATCATTGCTGGGGAAATGCTCCCTGTGAAATTTCCAGGCTTTAAGGGAACGGAAGGGGTTTTCTTGTCTTCCTTTAAATGTGACAGATGCCGATCAAGTGGAGAAAGTTTAGACTTTTTTTGCTTGTCCTTGGAATTAATGTGAGATTTCCATTGCAGTGGTTTTGAATAATTCCAACTCCACATTTCTCATCTGCTGTGAAGAGGTTATAGCTTGATGTTGATGTAACAGTGAGGTACCTTAACTGCACTATGGCTTTTGGAATGTGGTCACTGGCATTGTTACCGCCCGGGTTAATGTCTTTATTTTTCTTTCTTGTGCTTGGAATGTCTACAAAGAACACTTAGAACCTCCTGTGCCATAAGGCTCCCTGGTTTTATTTATTTTTCTAGAGAAAGAATCTGCAAAAAGGATCCTGGACTGTCTGATTTGTTCTCCCTCTCTCTACCTTCCATGTTGCAGCGCTTTGTTTTTATTAGACTGAAAAAATTAGTAAAAAATTTCACACATACTTAAGCGTACAGCACTCCTTGCTGCCAAGAGTCAGTACAAGCTCTGAGAGCCCACCATCAAGCTGAAGGAGGGTTTGGTACTGGCTCTTGTCTTGGGGAACCCCGCTCTGGTGCGTTACTTGCAAAAAAGTGTGTTAGCACAGCTGTGGGGAACTCCTTTGGCATCCTGTACGTTTTGTTGACTACCTCTATGAGAAGAGGGTATCAGGAAGAAGTTACTCTCTGAATTAGTCAAAAATTAATTAGTCAAAAATTGGTCTCTCTTTCCCAGCAAGTGACATGGTTTTCAAGACTTGCGTGCAAAATCTGAGGTGATACAAGTACTAAGTGTGCCAATATCTATCCTAGATAACGTTCTGTAATTCTTAGATAACATAAATTGGCAATATAAAGAGAAAAGGTGTATTTGGACATCCTGTAATGTCTTGCTCCCTTCAAGGATTTAGATCAGGAGAGGTGTGCCTCCTGTTCACTCCCCTTTCTTGTTATCTCCAAGGGCTCAGGGTATTTGTTTCTGCTGGAATCGCCTCAGCTGGGCACGTTCCTCATGGAGCAGAGTGTAAAAGGAGCTATAGGATTTTCTTGTTCTTTCTTTATAAAAATTAATTTCTGTCCCGTGCCCTGTAGGGATGAAAGTGGACAGTCCTTGAGCAGGTTAAATGAGCATTTTGGCAAAGTTAATACCACCTGCCCTATGTGGGCTTAGATGAAAGCAGGCGGTGTGCCAGGAAACACGCGTGGCTCTAGGGCTGGAGATTGGACCTTTGGCTGTATCTGTGTTGCCAGCAACAGTGATGCTTCCAGATGCTTATCCCTGTGTATTCACTAGGTGGTAAGAGACATGGCAAGTGAAACATATGTAGCAAACGTTGTCCACAAAGTACAGATGTAAGAAGTTTTTGCACAGGCCATCTGACC
>VZTL01066251.1:5813-18235 GCA_013400535.1 Scopus umbretta | reverse complement strand
ACACAAAAAACAAACGGGGGGGGGGGGGGCCAGATTTGATTGTTTTACATAGGTGATTCAGAAACTTGAACTTTTTTTACATAAAAAGCTATTAAAGTATCCTTTTGAAATCATTGCAACGAGTAATTCTTACACAGCATTAATAGTTATCCCAATGAGCATGCGGAAACTAAACCCACATTTTTAAAATTCCTGTATCAGTGCTATTTCTGCAGTAATGAGAGAGCCTGGATTTGCTGGAATGGACAGACTTCCTCTGTGCACAAGTTAAATGGCTACCAAAGAAAAAGCTAGGACAGTCTAGTAAGATCAAGGCACAGGAAGAAATAATAAAAATATTCTGGAAAAGGGTCTTGCCTGTTTTGTAATAAAAAATGTGTAGGATGTAGCAGGAAGAAGCAAATCAGGTTCCCGAGACAATGCAGCAGTTGGGATGGAGTGTTTTGGTTCAAGACAAAAATTGATAGAAATGGTAATTCTTCATGGGAGATAAATCCAGTGAGTATAAACTATTATTTCTCCATCTAAGCTGAGGGCAAAGAGAGCTAATTTGATAACTGGTACTTGGTCCATGGTACTTGGTAGGGCTAGCAGAGGATAGGGTCTGGGTCTGGGCCCCTGTTAATTTTCTCTGACTCTTAGTTTTGCTGGCTTTCAGCATTTTTATGTGTTCTTGAGAAATATTTGCTTCCTTCATTGACTTTTAGATATCTTTCTCTGGCGTTATAATTATTTGCAGACTTGGATACTTCGGTTAAGACTAGAGGCGTACAGTCATTCTCTCCTGTCACGTCATTTCCATATGCCTGTGATTTCTAGATGTAAAGAAAACAAAACAAAAGACCAAACCAAAAAACAAGCAAACAAACCACTCCAGCTTTGTAGTTGAGAGGTGGCCTTATGTAGCCTTTGCACTTCTGGGCCGAATCTTTGTCGTTCTGTGAGGTGGCGTGACAGTGCCTGTCCTGGACCTTGTCTGTCTCTGAGCAGGCTTTGCTATTGCCTTACGTGTAGTTACGTCTCGGGAACGTAGGTAGCAGTATTCATATAGTAGCTGTAGCATTTATGCTTTTTTAGGATCGCTTTGAGCAGATAAAAATGACCGTTCCAGGGGCAGTGGTGTTGAGAATTGGGAGAAACCTGGAAGGGTCTTTGTGTATAATAGCTTCCCACAGACGTCAAGGAGAAAAGCACTTTAGACCTTTATAAGGATTTAATGTTATTAGCTGTCAGTGCTGCGTTCTGGTTTTAATCTTTATATCTGAGAATTAGTTGGTATGTGGAATCCTGTAATTTACTCGGGTCAGAATGCTCTGATTATGTCTTTATAGATTATGTGCTTGTAAATTTCTTGTAATCTTTAAAGAGGAAAGAAGCCATAAATAACTCTGGTTTTATTTTGAAATATAGGTATCTGTTTTACAGGGAAACTGCTCTTTGGGAGCAGTAGTAAAATATGTTATACAGGAGTAAATTATTGACAGGTTTTGGGGTTTTGTTTGTTTGGGGGGGTAGTGTAGCGAAGAACTGTGTGTGTATTTGGCTTCAGTGAGTTGCTGCCAGGCCCTTCACGTTTCTGATTATATTAATTTTTTTTTTTAATGTGTGGATTAATTTGGTTTTGTCTTGACAAGCTGATTGATTCCTGTGTTTTCCTGCAACCAGCTCTGATTACTGAGGAGGCACAAATGATAGCAGGATTCCCTGCTGTCAACAGGCTTTCTTCTAGCAAGCTGCTTTTTTCTGGAGCAAATGCCTCTTCTTCGCTAGGTCAGGAAGTGTTTTGCAAGACCTGTTCTGCCACTTCATGACCAACCACTTCTGCTGCTGCTGAAATCTGGAAATTAGCCACTGATCACATGAGCATCACACGGTGTTTTCATTAATTAAATGCCGCTATGAAGTCAAGTCCTGGAATTGGTGATCCATCAGAAATTGCGTATTCAGGGAAAAGTTATT
This sequence comes from Scopus umbretta, assembly GCA_013400535.1. Classification (NCBI taxonomy): domain Eukaryota; kingdom Metazoa; phylum Chordata; class Aves; order Pelecaniformes; family Scopidae; genus Scopus; species Scopus umbretta. Next base: position 16,276 of record VZTL01066251.1, on the reverse strand, counting down.
TTTAGTATCCTCATTGTTTGGTGTTGGCCTCCCTTGCAGACTGGCTTCGTTCTTGTTCTCCCTGTCCAGCAAGAGTCACTCTGGTTTGGGTTGGCAAAAAAGTGCTGTGTTTCCTAAGCTCCAAAGGACCGTCTGAAAACAGCTTTTCATTCCACTGGACTGCAGGAGAAATTCTTCTAACAGTTCTGTTAGGGATGGGGAAACTTCCAGGGAAAAGCATGTGTTATTTCCAAACACATGGTAACACATGGTTGGTAATCCCTAAGGCTGGAGCCCTGTATCCTGTTTTGTTGGAGCAGCAGAAGTGTTATCTTGCAATACTAATACTAGTATTCCTATTAGACTAGTTGTACTAGTAATATTATTGTCATACTATCATACTAGTAGTAGAGACAAGGCCGTCCTCATTTTGCTAGCTTTACAGCTGAGCTGCACATCTCCATTTCATGGCAGTGCCTATGTGATACAACTTTCCTTAGCAGAAGGCTTACAGAAATGCTTACTCCCTCCCTGCTTCTGAGACTTCTTGTAAATGGATAGGATCCACTTCTGTTAAATTCTTTAATTTTTAAACATGGTTTTATTCCCCCCTTGCTTTCTGTCTTCTTCCCCCAGAGGTGGCCCAAGTGTTTTAGAAACAACATAGTCAACTGGAGCTCATTGAATAATTCAACTGTTGCCTGAAGTGATAGTAAAAAGAAGACGACCCATTTAATAAATCAACCAGATCTGAAAGCTCTGTGGTTTGTAAAAATGTTCATCTGCCCTCCCTTTGAACTACCCAAATTTCTCTTCTGAAACATGTTTTGTTTTGGGTTTTTTGTTTGTTTTGTTCTTCTTTCCTCCCCTTCTCAGTTGGATTTTCCCTGCTCTGGAAGGGGGCCTGTCTACCTGCAGGCTATTCTTCAAGTTGTTTCTGTTAAGCGGATCTTTTTCAGAGAACACTCAGGGCGTTGCTTCAGCAACGTGGGACGTTGTGAACCATTCTCTCTATCCACACGGTGTTCCTGGCTAGCTGTCCCCTCTCACAGTTGCTCCTGAGGTATTCTCCTATCGAAGCCACTGCTGCAGCAGGAACTTCCCAAGAACTACCCAGTGTCGCCTCTGGCGTTCCTTGACCGTTTTTAACCCAAGAAATAAAGATAGATATTTGGGGGGCTACTGAAGTATGCCTTCTGAGGCAGTGAAAAGTGACCTATCCTTTTCATATATGATTTTACTTCTCTTTAAATAAATAAGAATTCTCTAAGTGCCCTTTATTTCTTATTTGTGCGTTGTGCCTCTGTTACCTAAATGGATCTAAATGCAAAAAACTGTCTTTAAGGGACATTGCAGAGAAATATGACTGTCTAGGGAAGTTCATAAACCTTTTGTTAAAGACATTCTTCTGTCTATAGTCTGTGTCAGACTTTTATTTAATCCCTTTGGACAGGCGCTTGCCAGTACATCAGTACGTTACTGTATAAATTGCTTTTTCATTGTTGCTGTAATTGTAAAATAATCCCTCTATTGTACCTACCCAACGATCACTGGGTTATCTTTCTGCTGAGCTGCAACATTTCTTGGTGCCTGGTGGGGTCCTGCCTGTTGAGAGGTGTTTATTAAAATGGCTTTTCAGTTGAGGCTCAGTTGAAAAAGTGGCGTAGGGATCAGTTGGAGAGCCTTGCTACATGCCTTGAAACATCAGCATCTCCCTTGCAGTTTATTGCTTGCTTTTTTGTTTTTTTTTTTAAATGGGCCCTACTTCAATCTATGTATTTAGGCTCATGCTAACCACTTTACATTAACACAACTGAGCTTTGTGTTTCGGAGGGTGCTGGGGATGAATGTGTGAGCGCTGCTCTGTATAAATAAATGATTGTGGGTTTAAAATCAAGGTCTGGAGGGAGAAATGATCCATTTGCTTTTCTTGCCTGTTTTGGCTGGAGAGTTGAATCACCAGCTAAAATGTGTGCTTTAGTGTGTTAAACAGCATTGAACAGGAGGCTACAAAGATAATCCTCTGGGGACAGGCAGTTGAGGTTGGCACCTTTCAGCACTGAACCTGGAGCAGGCTTTGCTGCTCTGTTACAGTCAGCGCTGAGGTGGTGACGGCTTTCTCAGTAAAATTTTGTACCCTTTGAAAGTGTCCCAAACCTCTTCCTTAATCAAGAGGTAGAGTGCAAGGAAACACTATGCTTGATCGTTTTCAAGAGCTCTTGGCTATTTCTGGTTTCTGCTGTGTTTGTCTTTGTAAATGGTTGGGTTGCTTTCTCTCTAGCTGTAAGGCGAAAAGCTTCCCATTGCAACATGAGGCTTCTTCCCCAGCCCCTTCTTGCTAGTGTATTCAAAACTAAATAATAATAAAATAAAAAAAAAGCCACTGGGTGTTGTAATTTGTTTCCCTTGAAACAATCAAATTCAGATGACTTACTCCAGACATAAGCTAGAGAGACTGAGTAAGCAGCATGTCTGGACTTTCTTGTACTTGTATCTCCTCTGCAGGTTGGGATCTGCTTGCGTGTGCTGGTTGGTGTGCCGTGTTGGCAACCTAGGGGTTCAGAAATGACCCAGCTCCAGAAGAGAAGTTGACATAAGTCTGAAGCGTTAAAAAACGACAAAGAAATTGAAGCATCTCATGTCTCTTAATATACTCTCTGCACTTGAGCTTTGAGATAGCTTAAGTTTTTGTTTTTGAAGCTCTTTTGTAGAACCACCAGAGTTACAAGTGATTTCAAGTGAGTACTGAGCTTCCTTAGAGGTGCAGATGCCTTTTCAGTGGCAGCTAGTGGCATGATCCCTTGCCATGCAAAGCCATCATTGCAAAAGTCATGGTAGGAAAGCTGCCAGCATCCTGGCTGTGTGATGGGAAAGGATGAATCGTTGCATAATGGAAAGCCAAAGGTCATGCGTCCATGTTTAACAGATACTTCTCAGCTGAGACTACCCCCACCTCCTCTGGTGAATGAATATCTCTGTCCTCATTCCCAGACCAAACACTAGGACTTTTTTCAAGACAGAGGTGATAAATAAGGCAGAGTCAAACTGACATAGGAAGGACATGGAATACTAGGCTTCTTTCAGTTAGTAGTTTGAGTGCTGCTCCTCCTGTAAAAGAAGCTTCCACTGGCCGCATTGAACTGTAGGAAGAAAGGGCAAGTGACTAGCCATGAAGTGCTCAATCTCATGTCTACCATCAGGAGTGGTTTGAAGCCCATTTCTTGTTTAAGAAACTACTTTAGAGGAAATACGGCTAATTTGGAGGTGTTTAAGACTGTACTTTCCAAAGAGAGGTCCGGGATTTTTTTGGTTTGGTTTTCAGCTCCATTTAAAAGTAAGCCTGCCAATTTCCACAGATCAGCTTTAATTTCATTTTCACTGCTTGCTATACCAACAGCAAGATACATTATGAAATGTATGACCAGGCCAAGCCAATGAATTCTAAATGCATCCTAAATTATTTTCTGTCTGCCTTGCCCATTTTTATGAGGTTATTGAAAGGCTCACTTGATGCGTGTTCAGATGAGCTGGGGAAATGAAAGTGTTTTCCCCTTTCCTTCCTCTTCCCTCCGCCATGATAGAATGATATGCTTTGGCTTGAAATTACAAAATGTCCTTTAAAGGTCTCTGAAGTAGACAACAGAATAGGTCTTAACTGTCATTTTTCAAAATAATATCCGTAAATGCTTTTTTTTTTTTCCCTATTCAGAAACTGAAAAACTTTTTTAGTCCCCCCCACCCTTGAAATCTTACTCTACTGCTGAAAGACTGTCCTTGTCCTGATGGAAAGTACCTTGTGTTACTGTAGGACAAAACATCCAAAGTGCAGGACTTTCATCCTGTGTCATCTTGATGCAGCCATGTTAAGGTAATTGTCCTCTGTACTATTTTTGCATTGCCATATTGAGGAATCTGGCCCCTATGGGGTTAAGAGCATCAAAAGATTATTATGTGTTTTAGTAAGCGGTTTGCTGTTGGACGTGTTCATACAGAAGCTGGCTGAAGCACAAGCAATCCTTACGCTCACGCTGCTGGGTGCCAGCCATGCGTTCGCTTGTGCATACAAGTCGCTATAGGCTGCTGTTGTGGAAGCTGGTTCTAAAACACTTTGCTCCACCTTTTACCACCGCCTCAGACTGTGGTTGCCCTGTTCAATGCATTCTTGTGCATAGGAGATGAAATCTCTCGTTACTGTAAGGTTTCTTTGTTTGCTTATTAGAAGCAAAATAATGCTTTTGTACTGTAAGGGATTGTATTCCTTCCAGATGTGTGTTTGCTAATACCAGCAGGATAAATACTGGGTGTCAGCACAACCCAGGTGCTATTGAAAATGTTGCCCAATAAACCAGAAAGAAAAATTTTAAGCTTGAAAAAAAAATCAAGACAGTAAAGCTAGAGCTACCTAGTGACTTATTTAATCTGCATCAAATTAGCAGTCAATTAGCAATCAAATCAAAGAAGTTGTATGGGTATCATTCAGCCACTACATAAATTACTTATTTGTAAAGCTGCCCTTTTGACCAAGAGAATGGCTCTTTGCTGTAGACAACTGGCACTGGCCTGTTAGTCTGCCAGACTGACTGCTGTTTTGTACTTGGCCTTCTGACAACACGGAAATATTTGGGTAGGTACTGCATGCAACCCCTGACATCCTTCAAACGCAAAACCATTTTGTTTCAAAGTGTGGGATTTATCTTCGTGCTAAGGTAGTAGTGATTTGGATGGCTCAGTTGGAGAACAGTTGCTCTGTTTTTGTGGGAGAAGGATGTGGTATTTTTAACGGAGAAGGATGATGTTGTTAGGCCAGCAGCTATTTGGCTGCCTGCCTTGCAGCCTGCCAGCAGATCCTGTTGCACAAGCCAGTCTCACCAGTGCAGCAGATGGCGAGACCAGTGCCGTGGTGGGCCATGTAGTAACAAGGAATGATTGCTTATAGTGAACCACATCTATTGATTAATTAACACAGAAACTGGCAGCAAGGATGCAAAGAAGAAAAACCAGTTTTGCCCAGAAGGATCACTGTAAAGCAAAGGCCAGAGCGAGCTGGTGATCCACAAAAAGAACTGGAAGAGGCTTTGAGAAGCATGTAAGTGCGTGTACAACAGACAGTCAAACTTGGCTGTAAGACTAGAAAAATCTAAATGATGTGTTTTCCAACTGTTCCTCTAAGCAGGATTCATGCTCACGTGACTGGGAGAATTCTATAGGCTTTGTACTTGTTACAACAGCCATGCTTTTCTTCGCGTCAATGTAAAGAAATAGCAGGGCTTGAGATTTGACCTATGGATGTCTGTAGAGCTGGCTTCAGTTTGGAGACTAGAGGAGAACTTTTATTTTTCTGAGCAAAAGGTTTTTAAAAAGCACGTGGATGATCTGCAAGGGGAGAAAATACTTGAGAAGTTCCTATTAGTGTTGAGATTGAACTGCAGGACTTTAATTGAGTGGAAAAGGCTTCTCTCAGTATGCAGGAACAAGAAATGTGGGACAGGGAGTGTTTCTGAAATACATGGAGTTTTCACTTGCTTGCCAGCTGAAAGATAAGAACTTCTCTAAGCTGGATTGTTGTCTCCTTTGTTGTTTGCCGTTTGCCTTACTTTGTTGTTAGCCCGCATTAAAGAAACTGAGAGATGATTGTGTTGATACTTCCCAGGAGGAAAGAAGACGCTATTAATAGAGCAACTTTTGGCAAAAACTGAGGTTAGGCTTTGTGGAATTGGAACTGAGACTCTACAAAAAACCTGAACTGGAACACTTACAGATCATAAAGCTTCTTGTAAAGAAGATAAACATATTTATGTGCTTCTATAGATAGATGCCATTGGGTTGGTCGCTATACATCCCTGTTCCCCAGGCTCTCCATTATGCCACTGGTGGATCTCAGGTGTCCCACTTAACCGTCCTGTTCCCTATACCCTTCTTTAAATGAGCAATCCCCAGAACACACTGCAAAGTAGACCCAGGTATGCTAAGAATGGCTGTGATGGGCAGTAGGTTGTAGGACTAATAAGCGAGATGGTTTATTTTGGCCCAGTGCCTTTGATTGAAAGGGGCTAGTAATAAAAGCTCTGAGGCAGAGCTCCTGTGAATTGTTTGTGATGGTTGTGAAAGGGGAGGAAGAAATGGCTCATGCTGGTGTATTGATTGAAGAGCTGGCTTTTCAGAGTTACTAAATGGGAGGCTGAGTGCTTCAGTCACGTACTGCAGGAGATGGATGTTGGGCATCAGATGCTAAGCTGGGAAGGGCAATAAAGAAGCAGAGAGAATGCTGTTTGAAAATATCGAAGGAGATTAGAACCACTGTGCTATAGAAATGGTAGCTGATACTGAGACTTTAAGAAAATTGATTAGATACTGAGGACAGCGAGTGCTTTTAGTATGAGGAATGCTTAGGAAAAGTTTAGCAAAAACATCTGAATTGTAGCTAAATGGAAGGGAAAAAGTGTGAGGGGAAGAGGACAAGATGAGGAAAGGCTTTGGGGTCCTAGCCAGGCATGTCATGCTAGTGGACTTCAGAGGACTGTAGAGTTTTTTGCTTTGGTCGTTTCACCGTTCAATGCCGGTATATTCTCATTGCCGTGAGAGGGAGTTGCTGTCAATGTTCATGGGAGTTCTGCAGTTTAAAGTCCTGTGTAGTTAATCCTTCATATATGAATCCAACAACATTTTGCATTTTAGTAGGAGCCTAAAGTGATACGCAACATCTGTGTACAGCATTGCTGAAATTCCTGATAAATGAGTTCCAGAGGCAGCCTTCCATTTGTGGGACATTTCACAAAATCTGCCGCACAAAAAGAACAAACTTTATCAGCCTAACTCATCAGTGGCCTGAGAAGTTAAAGAACTGGAGTCTCCTCTTTGGATGACAGGAGAGACAGGAGTCTGTTTGTCAGACACTGATGCGCTTGAGACTTCCTTGCCCTTGCTGGCAACTAACGTGTCACGTAAGCTCAGCATAACTGGAGGCACTGAAACACTGGGGGATAATCTGATGCTAGTCTGTGCCTCGGTTTCCCCTTCTATGAAATAAGTAGCCTTTAAAAAGAACACTGGCTTTGAACTTCTCAGGATGTGGAGAAGGTGGTGATTGAGCACTATAAAATATTATTGGAAGGTGGTTGAATTAGTTCAAGCTATACAATACAAGTGAAAACAGGGCCTTTGTTTGCTTGGGACGACGCCTGCGGTATTGGAGAGCTGTTGCTGTCCCTACTTTGTAGCAAGGTCACTTCTGTCAATACCATCCAGATGTGTATCCTCAGGGTTTGTCTACACATGGTTTCCACTGCGTGGTGCTAATAACTCCTACGCTGGCTCCCAGCGGGGTCCCACCCTTGTGCTTTCACCTCTGTGTTTATCCGCTTTTGCTACCCTCTCACTGCCTTCTATTTTTTTTTCTCTATTCAGCTGTCTTGTTTCAACAGTTTTGGGAGAATAAATCTTGCCTCCTTTTCCCCTATGGGAGAGAAAAATAAAAAAAAAAAAAAAGAGGGACTAGAAAGCCCATTACAGAGAAATGGTAGATAGGAACAGACCTGAAAATTTCTACTCCTGGGACTCTTTTTAGCAGCAGAGAAGCAGTGTAAGTTTTGGAATAGGTGAAGTGGAACAGTGCAGGGTTAGCCATGCTGGGAAGTCAGCTCATCTTCAGATACTTGTGATACTCAAAATGGTTTGAAATAAATGGCAAGAAGTGGGAAGCTCGGGGCTCCGTTCGTATCCGCTGCATGGTGTAACACACATGGCAGTACCTGCACGGGCACGCTCGGGTGTTGTACGAGAGGAGGTTCAGGTGCCTGCTCTAAGATGGCATTTGACTGCTCTGCTCTTGGTTCTGCTGACAAGTACCATGTGATTTTTAGTTAAGCTCAGGAAAAGGTTATGAAAGGTTTTTCCTCTTTGCTGGTGTGTGAAGAAGGGGCACTGTGCATGTGCAAACGTGAAGGGATGAAACCAAACACATCCTCTTCAAAATGTGGACCCTCATAGTGTCATTGCTCAAGGCATTTAGGACTGAAGTCAGTGTAGGAGATAACTGCTTCAAGCCAGCATGGCCATAATCCAATCAAAACTTCATTTTTTTTGCCTGATTGTGTTGGCCTGAGCAAGTCAAATGTTACCCAATTTTCTGACCCAGTTCTGTTTTGTGCCTCCAGGACAAACTGTGTTATATGCTTCTGTCTTTTCAAATATGTGTTTTTGAATGTGTTTGTGTGAGTTCTTGAACCATTTCAGAGCTGGGGGAGAGTAGTATAACACGCAAGAAAAAAAATTATAAGAGCTTCCAGTTGGATGTTTGGGGTTTTATTTTTTTTCCTCTGATTTTTGTTTTCTTCCAATGACTTTATCCTGGCAGAAGCAATGTGTTCCTTCATTCGTACTGTTGCGATAACATGGATTTAGCAGAGCTGTGCCTTCGACATGCCAGTATAGGCGATAGCTAAATGAGGCTTCCTGACGAAAGGAGTCCTACATCCCTAAGCTTTCTGCTCAGGTTGGGCTCTTCATTTCAGGGTAGCTGTTGTGGTATTGGCCTGAGTTGGGCTGTTGGAGATTGCTAAAAGATCTTTTAAATGAGTTGTTAAGAAATAGACTGAAAGTAAATCCCTTGAGGTTATGAAAAATTAGTTTTTTGAAAGGTAAGAATGGTGGTTGGGGTACAGGAGTGGGTTGAAAGGGAAGAGCTCTAACCGCTGCTGCTGGCGCAGCATTCAGCACGCAGCTGCCCATCTGCAAAATGGGAAGTGGCCGCATTTTTTTCTCAGTTTTGTGAAGTGGCTGAGAATCTATGGCTTAACTGTGATGGAGTTGTAATTCAAAGATGCCTCCTGTCATTCTGGTTTATTTGTCCCAGTTTGTAACATTTAGTTGAGAAATTTCACTTCTTTCCAACATTTTGCTTGCCTGATACTTAATTGTGCATTGGCTGCATGAGCCAGTCTTGGCCGTTGGCTTAAATGAAGCCACGTTCATTTAATAGAGTTATGCTGTAGATTGATTTTTCTCTTGGTGCTAAATCTGGGACACTAGTCAAGTAGGTTCTGCTAGCCTAAACGTATGCTGTCTTTCACTGAAAGGTCAATGGTCTATACAGAATTGTGTGTATGTGTGTGAGAGCTTTTTTAATTACTATTAATAATACAGCTGCTCTAAATGTGCCTATACGGCAGGTGGGGGGCAAAAATTTACAGACCAAGGTGGTTGGCTTTTGTTTAATATTTTTAATTGACGTTTGTTGTGCTGTGTAATTTCTCCTTGGCTGTCCTGACAATATTTGGCTAGATTTAAGGTTTTTTGTGCTCTCACACCCAAATTACTCTAATTTCTCAGAAGAACATACTGTTTTATATAAAGTCTGCATACATTGAACAGTTGCATTTTTGTGGCTATTTTACAACATTGGATTTTGCCCTCTGTGTAAATCTTCAGGTTAACATCCCTGGTGCCTGCTGGAAGTAATGATCTGCATCATTTCAGGTGCTCAGTAAACAGTCAAGAGTGAACTGTTTGGCAGTTCCTCTCCTATTGCTAAATGGAAAATCAGTTTCACTGCTTTTTCATGCTTTAGTTCATTATTAGCTTAAGAAGCTTTTATTTCAGAAATGGAGAGATTGGTGTTAGTAACTGTGCTATAATTGCGGTCACAACGGTACGTATTCACCCCTTCTCAGAGCACAAGTGACTCCATGGCTAAAGTTGGCTGTGCTAGGGAGGACAATCAAAAGGAATTATTTAAATAAACAGTTTGTGCTGAAGACTTCGACTCCCCACACCCCACCCACACTGACCGCTGTTTGGAAATACTTGAGGAAAACACCACTCCCTTAGTAGGAACTCAAGTGTGGCTCGGGCTTTGTTTTGATTTGCTCCAGTTGTGTTTTGCCACTTGGAGTGAAGTTGTCATGGGCTTGTCCACCAAGTAAAAAGCTTGTAGTTGCTTCCCCATTTTTATTTTTTTCCAAGGCTCCAGCTATTGCACTCTACCTGAAGATTAGATCACTCCTCAGGAGTAGGAGAAAACAGCGTTTGAACTGCTAATGCAACCTCTCGGGCCAGTACGTGTGCTAACTTCAATTACCATCTCCAGGAAAGGTGACAGTGCCCCAACTTGAGGTGCACTTAATCATATGTTAAAATTGCCAGAAAAGGTGTAGTTATCTTCTGAGCTATATAAATGCCAAACTAAGTGACTCACATGCAACTTCTGAAAATACTTTCTTGTTTTTTTTAAATGTAAAAAAATTCTCAGGTTCTTTGATACAGTAGTAGAGATCATCAATTCATCAAATGTTGATACATGACTTACTGTCTAATTAGACTATGTCTATTACACCATTTTCTGGGTACTGTTAGAGTACATGTAGAAGTCGGTCTACCTTTTTGCCATTCTCTGAGCTGCCATTTCTTTTCCCTCAACTAGTTTTTAGGCCTGAGCCGTCAGTCAGCAGACTTGCTTACACTAGAATGCTCATGGACTTTTTTTTTTT
>VZTL01066250.1:3497-46731 GCA_013400535.1 Scopus umbretta | reverse complement strand
GGGGGGGGAGGTATTAAATTCAGGCAGTGACCTTGAGCGGAATGTAATTTCAAAAGTGCCTTAAATATGCTGATGACATAAATTAAGGCTGGGGAAGTTGGAGGGGCAGGAGTGCAAGGGACAGAGGAACAAAACAAACTCATTCAAAATTATTTGGATTTATCGGGATTACAGGCAGATAAGTGGCTTAGGCAGTTTATTGTAGGGAAGTGTGAGGTAATGAGGCCAGGCACCAAAAGTAATCAGGCTCCAGTCGGCGTGAGAGCAGCGTGGAATACCGATCGGAGCATGGCAAAAGGGGCACAGGCGGCACTAGGGGAAGTCCCGCCGAAGGCGAAATGCTGTCTTGATCCTCTGCTTTTGCAGAGCTCAGCTCACAGCTGCGCTCACTGCCTGGCTGCGAAACGGCTGGTCCTGCTGAAGAGGTTCCTGTTGGGCACTGTCAGGCCATGAACTGGCTTGCAAAGGAGAGCTGGGTTTAAAATGACCTTTCCCTTTGAAGGTCTCCAAATACGGTTGTACCTCTTTCTGGGAGCAAACCGAGTAAAGCAAAGAGGAAGATGAAGGGAATATAACCATACCAGCATGAATTAGAGGGACAGAGTCAGGCCTTACCTATGGGTGTAAAAACATGCAGGAATCCTGTCATGCTGGTTTGACCCAGCAAAAATCCCTCGAGGCGGTAAGATGCGTGTCTGCGAGTTGCAGATGAATAGAGGAGAATCCAGCTTTTAATGTTACGGGAAACATGATCTGTAACTGAGCTGCCTAATAGTGCATCACACTAACTCCAGACTAGAAAAATTAAAAAATGTATTGTTTCGGACTAACGAGCACCCTGCTGGGCCACAGTAAAGCAAAGAGAAATTGGTGAGTCTTTCCAGTTGGCTAGTCTGGAGGTAGATTCCATGGTTTTGAAAGTGCTTGTTTTCTTCTGGTTTTTCTTCCCTTCTTTTTAGTTCTAACGTCTATTTTCATTTTTTAAATGTTTCATTTGTCCCCTAAATTGTAAGCTTTAGATTTTTCTCATTGTGGCCAAGTAGCTTTTGAAACCCAATCAAAGGCAGAAATAATAAAAGGAAAGCTCTCTGCATTGAGGTCTGCTGATGTCCCTGCAGCTTTCTTCATTCTGTGAGATAACATATTAACCACCCCTCTTTAAAAGTGCTTTCTCAAACTTGACCCGGATCTCTAAACATCATTTTTACTCTTATTTTTCACAGAACAACTTAGATATTTGAAAATATAATCTTCCTGTCTTACCTTTTACTGCCCCAATTTAATTTATGTCCAGAAAGATTCCCAATAGTTGGTAATTTCCTCTGTCTTAATACCGAGGGCATATCAGTAGCACGTAGACTTCTCTTCTTGCTTTGAGTCCTCCCTGCTTGGTGCTGCATTAGTTGGGAATCCATTACTGTCTAGAAGCCACAGGTGCATGTGTTTGCCATAGTTGAGTGAGGCAGTGAGGAACTACAGGGAACACTGAACTGGGAAGGACAGAAGCTAAGGCAAGTCACAAATGATAACTTGATCTCATACCCTAATCCTTACGTTGTATCAGAACTGAGTCATGAGTGGGGAGTGGTGAAAGAATCCTTGGGGAGATAAGAGATGGACTTGGAATCTTTTCTTTTCTGAGCCTCTTCAGGCTTTTGTGGCCTCTGATTAACACGCTGCCCAGTCCAGTGTCCCTGCCTGGGATACTGGGCACATGCTGGATGCACTTTGAGGCGTGCTCTACCCCTACCCAGAGACGTGTATCTTCCTGTGATTGCTTATGTTGTTGTAATAATAATACTCGTGAAAGAAAGATGACCTCCATGTACTTGTACCCCATGTTCCTGTTACCTGTTGGTTCTCCATGACAAATGGTCCATGTTAGTTAGAATCTGCATCCTTGGAGTTCTGTTGTCAGCTTGGGCTGTTGTCACACACTTAGCTAATACCCTCTAGTAATTTTATTTCTTATTCACATGCACACTTAATGTCCTTAGTCATTAGACTGAAAAATGTTAACCTTGTCATAGTTAGTGACTGGAAGCAGAAAAGTCCATTTAATTCTCAGGGGAATGAATTCTAATTTTCTGCTTGTCAGAAAGTGACATTTTACATATTTTTCTCTTTTTTTTCCACCAGTTTAGTGCTAAATTTAAATGTGTGTGTCATAAGAATAGACCTTTTGTCTGTGCTAAACACCCCAAAAGCCTTGGCGGGTATCCAGTGTATGAGACTCTTGACCAATAGCTGCTGCTAGAGCTCATTTCATGCACTGAAGAGAATGGGAGGTGAGAATGAAAAGTTAGAGATAAGAGGGCATTGCGAAGGGCACATTAGCTTTGCACGTCAGAATGCATTTTTTCCCCCTAGAAAATATGGATGAAAAGCAGCTCATCTGGAATAAAATATCCAATGAAGAAACAAATTATGTTAATCAAGCAGGCTTGTACTAATATTTGTCATTAAGATGTGACACCTTCTTTTTAATATCGCAAACTACTGGGAGCTTTTGAAAAACGTACTGGTTGGAAGGCAAGTTGTCTGCAGATATTGAATTCACTGTTCTATGAAAGGGAATAACTTGTGTCTTGAAAAATAGACGGCATTTATGGCAAAGAGAAATAATCCTCCCACAGATTACAGCTGTTCACTGCATTGTTGTGCTGGTGGTCTTATCTCATCAGTGGATATTTTATAAGGTTCTTTTTTTTTTTTGAAATATTTCCATAAGGCTGTTCTGAGGAGGACATAGTGTGCTGGGAGCTGGATGTATTTTGAGAAAGGGACACCACTACAAAGAACTCTGAGTCTAAATTGCAAAGATGGATGAAGTAAAAATGAGGGATGGTTATTTTGCTTTTTACAGATGGGAACTGAAGCAGGGGAGAGCGACTGTTGTGGCCAAAGTCACCCTGGGAGGCCGTGGAATTGCATCCTGATCTTTGAAGTCCAATTCCAGTATCTCTACCATATATTGTCTTTTTGTTCCCTTGCTGCTGAATGTGGATTTAATATGCACATGTGTAATGAGCCAAACATGTTCCGCATATGTTTAGCCAAATTCTGACCTTAGGGACATGAGGCAAGCTCTCCCTTATCTAGTTAGGAGTGCTTTCATGGCTGGGCTCAACCCAAGAGTGCAAAACAGTGTTGGCATTTAGTTTATGAAACATCCCCCTCCTGGGCTTGAGGTTCAATTCATCTGCCAGTTTGGTGTTTTAACAAATTCGAGCTTCTCTGTGAGTTCTGGAGAAGAGGTGGCAAGCCAGTGGGGAATAAAGTGCACGGCTGATTGTCTGACCTCTTGTATTGTCTGTGCACTAGATGCTGATTAACGATTAGCATGTAACAAATTAATAAATCAATACCACAAACAAACAAACCATCCATTACAGTGGCCTGTCAAGTCTCTCTCCTCTGGGAGAGGAGAAAGAGACTCGCAGGCATTACATTCTTCACTGCATGTAAAAGCCTCTGGACTGTGCGCTATCTTGACACCTTGCAGATACGATGTACAAATGAGACTAATTATATTCCATAGGTAATTCGATATGTGCTGAAAAAAAAAAATTGAAGTTTTTTTGCTTCGTTTTGTTCTATGCAGATGGTCTTGAAGGGAAGGGCGAGTGGTCAGCACAGTAAATGTGGGCTCAGGAGGAACAAGTTCAATATGCTCTCTTCCTGTACAGCCCGGCCGCCTTGCCTTGAAGGGGTTATCCACACTAATTTCAGACAACTACCTTTGAAGTCTAAAGATAAGACCTTATTGCCCATGCTCCCTCTGTAGCTTTGTGGAGAAAGCAAGGATCCTGTAGTGTATCATTTAAAGGTCTGAATTTGGACTCTAGTCAGTCCTGAATATTGATCAGAGAAGTTTAAAATTAATCCATGTGAAATATCAAACATCACTGACCTTAGTGTCTCTGAGCCAGAATCAAGCAACAAATTGAGTTACTGTGCTGTCATCAATAGGCTGTTGGAAGCACAAAAAACTTTTGTGCATCTGACCTTCTTTTTCAGAAATAAAAGCCATTTAAAGGTGTCGTGATACATTATGGAATACAGCTAATTAATGCCCTTTTAACAATCCAAGAGAGATTCAGATAGAATTCAGAGGTGGTTTCTGAATCTATCCCAACACCTCCAAATCCAGAATGGGACAGGGGAGTAAATAAATTCCTGATTAGCTTGACTGACTTTTCCATTCTTCTTACATAGGAAGTGTGTATGTACTTCCGTGCAATTCTTTGGGCATGGTTTATATATTCTAATAAATGACAAGTATATGTGTGCATAATTAGAAGGGACAATAAAGAAAAGCAGTTGATGAAATTGAATTATACATAATAAAGCTGTAATTTTATAGAGAAGTCTGTAGTCAACAGGAGAGACAGTGAAGCTTGCTTGTTTTATTAGTATTGTGAGAGTGACCTGAACTGGAACTACAGTCTTATAAGCTTTAATATTTTATGATGTCTTACAAAGAACTTCTTTTCTCACTCTTTATTTCACCCATTTGTGGGCCTTTCCTAAAGCAGCCTATCCTGCCCTGCACTCTAGTCTTACCGGTTTCCTACCCTTTTTATGCTATACTGGCTTTGCAGGCCCCGGGTCAACTGTTGTCTGGGCTTAATTTAAGGCATGTTTGTGATTAAATATGGCTGCAAATGGACAGATATGATCCCACCTCAAGTGGCGACTTGATTAGAGGATCTGGGAGCCAGCTGAAGTCTAAAGGCAGAACTGTTTCTAAGAAGCACAGACCTGGGGAGGTTCACAGCCTAGTCCAGCGCTGCCAGGTAGCAGGTCTGATGTATTTTATGTCAGGTATCCGAAACCCGCTGGGTTTAGGTGAGACCAGATGAACAAAACAACCTTTGGAACCTGAGGTACAGGACAAACTCTGCAGACTGGCTGTCACCTGGCCTTATGGGGACTGTTCAGTAGGCATAGGCTTACAAGGCAACAGTGTGTATTTATCTACTTTTTCACATTCAAAAATGTGAAAATCATCAGTACAGAGCCCTTCTTCGAAACAGAAGGAGATTTGGCTCACTAGGTTTGAAGACCCTTTCTCATATTCAGATACTTCGATCACATCCATGACTACTATCTGCATGTGCATTATTCTGCTCCAAAACAACTACAGCCACGCTGCCAAACACGCTCATGAAATGAATACAAAATACATTCCAAATAATTGCAGCATTTATGTAATACGGTGTCTTCTGTGTTTCACAAAACTTCAGCAGATTGTTAACTCCAGCAGAACCAGCAAGCCAACAGGTGCACACAGCAGTACGGAGTCTGGCTCCCCAGCAGAAATCCGTGTGAGCAGAACCAGCCTGGCAAAGCCTGTCACTATTGACAGTGAATGACTGATTAGCAATGACTCCAACAGTGCAAATGAAAGGAGAATTAAAAGCAGATTTAGGCAATCCTTTCTCCTTCTTGAGTCCTTTAAATGTGAAATACTGCACAAATGCATGAGGGACATTTTAATTGTGATTTGCTGAGTATGGAGGAGATTGTTCCCTCTCAAGTTAAATAGCACTGACCCAAGGTGAAGGAGTGAGTCTTGAGCTGTCCATTGCTAGTGGCTATCCCATTAAAATGCTTATTTTCTCAGCACTCCTACATGAAACAAATAGAAGGACAAACAAACATGGTGAAAAGCCTGTTTTGGTCAAAGCTATGGTGAGAGCTGGTGAAACTTTTCTGAGTTGCATGTAAGTAACTCAAATTATTAAGGAGACAGCTTCTAGGAGAACAAAAACATCAGCAGTGCTCCCTGAGAGCCAAGTTATTGTCTAGTTTGCACTGCAATGTGCTCCCTTTACCCTGGCGCTGTGCCCTGGTCAGAGCTGGCTCAAGACGCCCCAGAAGCGCAGGCTAAAGTGAATTTTCCTGCCTTAAAGATTCAGGGCCCGTCTCCCGGTGCTCTGCACCGCAGGGACGGAGCAGGGGGTGTCAGCGTTCTGCCTCCTCCCAGCCCCTGACCCTGCAGCACCACTGCTCCCACACTCTCGTTTTCCCTGTGGCGGATGCAGCACAGCCAGCCTGACTTCTCAGGACTTGCGCTTAAGCAGGAAGGGCTGTTTTGTTGCCCCTAAGGATGTGTTGCCACAGAGAGCTCCCAACCTTGCCCGTCACTCCAGCCAGGAAGGGAACGAGGTGGGGGACAACAGTGTCCCTCTCCGCTTTCTCTCCGGCCTGCCAGCTGTGTCCTGGCTTCGACTATGGGACTGTAAATGTGTGGCTTTTGTTCATTAAGCAAGTACAATGCTAAGATGGAAGCTGTAATGCACATGATGGGG
The DNA here is from genome assembly GCA_013400535.1 of Scopus umbretta. NCBI lineage: Eukaryota > Metazoa > Chordata > Aves > Pelecaniformes > Scopidae > Scopus > Scopus umbretta. The sequence goes on along the minus strand of VZTL01066250.1, from coordinate 40,414 downwards.
AGCACAAGCAATTACTACAGCTTTCATTTAAACAAAGGACGTGACTGTGCTCTGGCAATAAGAGCATAATGGCTGATTAATTTTTCCAGACAGGGACTGTAGCTCACTGGGTTTTTTTGGGCTCTTGCTTTGTTTTTGTTTTTGCTCCGGCTTTTAAGGATGAGAATGTTGTGTCTGACGCATGTCAGCAAGCAAAGGCGATTCACTAGCATAGCTGGGTTCATCTTGCTCCCCAGTGAGGAATAAAAGCATTAACCGTCTCTCACTTCAGGAGGAGAAGGGGAGGCTGCTTTCAGCCTGCGAGAAGTGAGAAGGCATTGTCAGGTTTAGGTCAGGCTGGAGCACAGCGCTGTGTGCCGCTCCCAGCAGGACAGATTAGCTGGGTGTCACACGGCAGCCTGGAGGCATCGGTCGGAAAAAGCAAGAGACAGAAGTGTCTGTGCGCAGGGTGTGGGGGGGCGAAGGCTGCCGTGTCTTGTTTTGGTGCAAGGCTGTTCTCTACAACAATGATCTTTCCGGAAAGCAGACTCAGAAAAATGGATCGAATAGAGAGCCTTTATCAAGGAAGCAGAGAGAGAAAATGGCCACTTCCACGCTCCCTGTATTAGAACTGCAAATAATGCTGCTATCAGAGCTGCTAAAAACATTGCTTAACAAGAGTCCTGCCCAGCCGCGTCTAATCCCAACCTGGTACCTGCAAGGCCTGATCCTGCAGTCAGCTGCAGCCAGTGAAGCTGGTGTCAGCGGAGCCACCTCACTGAAAAGGATGGGGGAGAGGGAGGAATGAAGATCCTTTCTGCTCTGTTTATTTCTCCATGGTTCCATCTATTTTTGTGCCTTGAAGTTCTCAGGTTTATTTCAATCTTTAGTGAATCTTTAGTTTATTTCACTTCTTTAGTGGAGCAGATAAAGCATGGAGGGGGGAAATAGCAGGGAAAGGGCCAAATTCAAAGTTGAGTCAAACTTGGGCAACATACGCAACCTGCAACCTCAAGGTGTAATTTACATTAATAAAAACACATTGCGCTTCAAAAGTTCAGCCAGATTTCAAGACAGCTATGTAACTGAAGTGTGCACCTCATTGAAAGCAGGGTGCGTAAGGTTATCACAGGATAAAGAAACAACAGAGCTTGGAATAGAGACCTAGTGAGCTGCCTCACAATAAAAATGGTAAAACTGCATCTCCATTATTATCATTCATTTCCCGGACTCCAGGTTTACTGATGTAATCCCTTCTCGCCCTTCCAAACCAATGAAATGAATAAATACAAACTTGAAAGTCCCTAAAACAGTAGCTTGCCTCATTATTGCAATAAGTGTGCAATGGACATTGAATGGTGACAGATTTAAGGTCCCTTGACTTGGACTGAATTCAGAGCAAGCATAGCAACTTCAGTTGGGTAGACATGGTTTTTGCCTGTGTCTGATCTAACATTTGGATAGGCATCCAAGTATTCAAAGGTTTGGGTGCCATGGAGCTTTAGATCTGTTTCAATATGGTTTGTAGTGCAAGACTGAAAATGCCTGAGGAATGCGTAAGGAACCATGGGATGCTCCTGTCTTCTGGGTCTACAGAGACATAGGAAAGTAGAACTGGGGGGAATTTCAACAAACTTCCATTTTAGCCCTCTGCCTGTGACTGCATCAGCTTACACCTGTACCATGTAATATCTTTATGCTAGTTATTTTTAAAAGTAAACCTACTATTTGAAATTTATTTATGTATTATGGATCATTTTAAATTGTGGAGAGATGAAGCAAAATCTTGGTCAGAGTTTTCCTCTTTGTTACCAGGAAATTAAGAACTTAATATTTACTGAAATAAAAAAAAGAATCACACCACTCTTGTGTGAAACATGATTACCTTTTTCTTAGCTATCATTAAAATCCTGATCTTTTTGTTACTGACACAAGTCAGGAGTAATAAACTTAAATGATATAAAAGATATGACAGGCAATTATCCTCAGAGATAGTCTCTAAAAAAGATACTTTAATGTATTGTACTATAATGTATCGAGCACATCTCTTCCATAAAATGTAACCTCTGTTACGCATTTCCAAAGAGTAGGAAGTGTGCGTATTCTAAGCTCAGTTTTTTCATATGCTCTCGCCTTTTAAAAGAGGAAAAAAAAAAGCATGAAGAAGTAACAACCAGCCTTTGATCTATAATTTCCTGTGCTGTTGCTAAACACACCATGATTTTTTGTACTTTTAGAAGGTTTACTAAGGCTGTGTAATGTTACTTTTGAGATCAATGTACTGATCTAAGAATAACTGAAGCATTAAAGGCTGGAAAAATCTTACACTGGGGATCAGACATAATGATGTTCTGAAGAATACGTTGCCTCATGTGTCCAGCTAGAACTTTGCATGTTACAGTAAATACAGCTGCACTTGCTTAAATGATAGGGAATTAAATTAATCTGCTATGTTTACTTTTATATTTATCAGACGGTCTGACCCCATAGAATCATTTGGTTGGGAAAGACCTTTAAGATCACTGAGTCCAACCATATCTGTCCATTACTAAACCATGTCTCTAAGCAAATCTTACCCTTCTTATTATCCTTCTTATCCCATCTTATCCTTCTTCTCTGAACATCTGGTGAACTGCCTCCCTAAATGTTGAAATGCTGTCCCTAAGCTACAGCGTTGCATGGTGGCCATCTGAAGCCATGGCAGTTAGTGGATGGTGCAGAGGAAAATGCAGATGCTTCAGAACACTCTTCATGAACACAACCTCTGGTTTCTCTTCAAGCCTTATGCTAGATGTCCAGTGGCTTACCACCATCCTGGGATGGTTTTGGACATTTCATATGCTGTCAGAGCCTGTAAAACCCAGTGCTCAGACTGATAAATCTGTCTTACTTCAAAGGTGGCAACACTACATCTTTCTGCACTGAGATGAAAAGCTGCCCTGTGGTACTCTTCAGGTTTCCAGTTGGAAACCCTTATGGAAATAAATCCACCACTGAGGCATACAGGAAAGAGCATTCTTTTAATCTCTTTGAACTGTTCTCCATGCCACAGAGCAAGTCTTGAGACGTGTGCGAGCAGCCTGAAACCCTAAGGTCAAAATTATCTCCAATTCATCTGACAAAAATAACGACTATTTCCAGCATTTTGTTTCACTGGTGGAATGTGAATCAGTTTTGTGTTGTTTTCACAAAGTTTCTGGTTTTGTTTTGCATCTATTTCTCAACACTACTGAACTTCTCTATGTACGATAGAGCAGACTGAAGGGGCAATGTTTTTTTCACTGGCAACCTGATCAGTTCCACAGCACAACGGTATCATTTTCCAGTACAGTTAAATTTATTACACCATGGTCCTATGAAATGGTTTGACATGCTTTCAACTAGTCAAACACCAGTTTGATGGGATGTGAAAACCACAGGAGTCAGGAAGAAGATAATAGTCTGTCAGTGGTCCTTAGCTGTCTTGCTACGCTGACCCTTATGGTTTCAAGGGGAGCTAGATACAACTCATTCAGGAAACTAATGTAAGAAGTGACCTGATTTGGGCTTCACATGGGAGTACAGATTTCTAGTCTGGTTGCCAGCGACTATGTTAGACTAGTGTTTGTCGTTTTGGTACTTTGTAGAACGTGGAAGAAACCACAAAGAATCCTTCACTGAGAGGGGAAATGATGTGTGTGAATGGGGAACCTTAAGTCTCTGAAAAGAAAAAAAAATCTACCTCCTCTGTTTTGTAAGGCAAATGATCTCAGAATTAAAGTGACTTCAGGCTGACAGAGTAGCCAATAGCAGGAACTGGAGACAGTAATTTCTGCACAAACTTAGGACTGCAGTGGGTATCCATTAGGATAGTCACAGCATGTAACTTTGCAGAAATGTCTCATGCAGAACAGTCATTAGATTTATTCTCTAAGCAGCCACCTTTTACAGGAGCTAGATCAATTGGCTATGCACATGCTGTGGTTGCTTTTCATTTTGCTTCTTTCAAAATGTACAGCAGCACTTGTATGGTGACTGCAATTTGAGCAGTGCTACATACTCAGAATCACCATTTCACTAACATCCCATCAAAAATCTTTATTCTCTGATGCAAAATACATTTTAAATAAATAATAATCTTTCAACTCTGAGCTCCTGGTAAAATATCTTATATTAATGAAATTATAAAAAGGAAATATCAGTTCTACGCCAGTTTTAACAGCAGAGGAAAGAACACATTGTGAAGGAAAATGCACCAGGTTTTTGTCACCAAATTTTGTTGTTTATAAAGCAAATGCTTGTGAGAAAGATAATTCTGATTTCATAGTTCTTCAACTTAAATACAACTGTCATTTAAGCCTCTGCTATTATTTCATCACACACCCAGGAAAGTATATGCAGGACACATCCATGGTGGCAGAAGATGTATGGCTGACCTATTTTCATGTCTTGCTGTGGTGACTGTGTATCAAATACAGTAAATTTTTTGCATATGCAATTCTGAAAGCATCATTAATAGGTCCTCTTTAAAATGAGCCTGTTACCAAAACACTATTTTGTCTGAAAACAACAGTGAAAAGACAAGATGGCTTCAGTTCTCTGAAAAATTTTAGTCAACTGAGGAGGAATTGATATGCAAGCCACTTTGCTAACATGAACCTTAGACCACCAAAAGCTTTACAAAATACTACACCAAATGAAATTTAGATTGAAGCATAGAAGACATCTAAATACACTTGCATCTTGTCTTCAAATTTTGGTTAAAAATAAACTGCATAACTTTTTACATATTTTGGAAACATCCCATTCCACCCTGACTTGCATAGAAGCACAGGTCTAAGACTTTTATATAGAATTAAAATTGTCTTGACTTTTGCTGAATTTCTGAAGTGATTCAATTTTGTTTTGAAGCATTTCCCCAGTGTATGCACTGAGTTTACTAACACTGTCGTGACCTTGGAGATGGTGTTATATTTTACAGTGTGCCATGACATTTATTTATACGACTTGGCTCCAATATATAGGTTAATTTCTGCAAATTAAATGACAGGTTTGAAATATTACAAGTCGATTTGATAATTCTGTATCAGCCTTTTGGATTCACTGTTGGGGCAGTTGACTGGGCAGTCCTTTGTCAGCTGCAAATCCATAACTTCTACACAATTTTTTCAGGTCTAAAGAGTCAAACTAAAAGTGTTGGGAAAAGAAATAGTCAGGTTTATAGTTTCACATATTCTTGAACTCCAAAACTGCAAATACATGGATCAATTAATAACTGACAGATTTATGCTAGAGGAATGAGTTCAAATTTTAGACAATAGTCCTTACACATCCCAAATTAGGCTATATCAAAGTATCTTCTGAAGTAAAGGTAGTTTAAATGATGGAAAGTGTAATAAAAAAAGCCCTTACTTTAGTACGGAGTTAATATTCAGACATTGGGAATAAGATTCAGAAATGTCCAACTGTAGATGCTGGACAAAGAATTTATTTTGGTTTTCAAAATCAAACCATGACTCATGTGGATTTGGATTTCACTTCATACAAACATGTACTGGATATTAGGTGCCAGCTTTGGTTCTTTAATATAACATTTTTTTAAAAACAGTGGTCTTGAGGCTCCCCTTTCATTTGGCCTGGATTCATATAATTTTGTTGCCACTAAATTACATATTAATCTTTCCTATACCTGTTTATATAAATCAGGCAAGAATAAGAGGGTCTATACATGACCTTAAAATAAACTGAAGAACCAAGTGATTAAAATAAATAGAGATACAAACCTAGCAATGACAAGAAAGCACACTCCTTTAAAATATTGTCCTTACAATCATCTTGCTTGTTCAAAGAACAGTACACATGTTATAGTTAGTAGCTAAACTGCAATTTAGCTTAAATTTCCAGAGTCTTAATCCAAGTTAGTCTTTATTCTGTTTTTTAAGTAATGTGTCTGAAGTTACTTCTGCTATGTATTCTCATTCTTGGGTAATCTTTCCAAAGGATATGAGTCACTTCTCCATTATTTGTGAAGAATATGGAAAAAGTAAAATATTATTATTTTGTGGGCATTTGGAACTGGATGCAAAAAAAAAATAGGTGGGATGTTGATCATTGTGAGTCATTTTTTGGGAAGAAGGAAAGAACAAACATGAGCTGCTGACCTACTGCTGTGAAAGCCAAGGACTTACTGCTGACTCAAGAAGTAGATATTGATAGCTGCAGAATACAAAGGAGATTTTGCAGCAGAATTAAAGAGGAAAGTCTTTCCTTTTTAAGTAATAGGGAGTTGTAAGGATCTGCCTGTCTCGATTTCTCGGAGGCTGTTATTTGTTTAAACAATCTTCTAGTTTAAACACATTAGCCAATTAGAATTATATCCTGCAAATAGTTGCTCCAACTAGATGAGTCCTCTTCTGAGTTTTCAAGAGTCCTGGCAAATCTTCAGGTAGGTAATGAAGTGCAAGACTGAAATCCATAGCCCTGAGGTAGCTACACTAGTAACTCCCAGTGCAATCCCCTACTGTTTCCGAGTCTTTCACCAGTCCTGGTTGGTATAAATATTGGTATAAACAAAACTGAAGCAACATAAATACTTTGTTACACATTTGCATTCTGATAAACCCATTGAAAAACCCTGTTTTGATACTAAACCTCATTTTTGAAAGTGACTTTGTTTTGCTCAATGGCCTTTGTATGCTTTATTTATACCAATCAAGCAGCTGCACTGGGAACTACTCAATTACTTACGTGTGTAACTACACAAACTACCTGTAAAGCATGCACAACACAAAAGACAATGCATGTCATAACTATGACTTAGCTATGCTTATGATTTACCTATTTTTCTCAAGCTGCAGTGGACACACTATGACGAAGCCTGATAATTATCTTTTCTACAGGTGTTTTTTGTTTGTTTGTTGTGGTTTTTCTTTTTTTTTTTAATGAGGAAAGCTTCTTTCCAAATGTAAGGATGCAGTTCCATGGCAGCTTGAGCCAATTTAAGTCATGCCTCTTACTCTTCTCTACCTCTTCTCATTCCCTTTGTGTACAAAAGAGATGTGTTTGCGCTCAGAGAGGCACTTGAGCAACTCAGTAGTGTGCCAGTTCAGAGTGCTGATTGAAAACTAATTCTAAACACAGATTCTAATACTGGTAAGTGATTAATTGGGAATAGCAGCAGGGTAGGATTGTCAGGAACATGGCAGTCTGTATTTATGTTTGAAAAAGCTGCTTTGAAACTGAGTTTGAATGGAGGCTTTCATGGAGAAACAATTATAAAAATGTGCTCTGTCATTACAAAATAAGTTTTTTAAGGACTTCCAATAAATATTTTAAAATCATAGTCTTACTAATGCTAATAAAAGTAGCTTCTGCATTTTGATCTTTATATGAGTTTATTCATTGTTACTTCTAAGTAAACCTGAAGCAGTATTAACAGCTTGGATGCCATAGATTTCAAAAAAACAGCAATAAGTAAAATGTTACATTAAAATGTTTGCATTTTATCAAAATGATTGTGGATCTTTACATAAATCGGTTTTTAAAGCAAAAAATGTTTAATAGTCTAGCAGTCCACTACGGAATGTTAACTTAGGGATGCAAATGTATCTATGGGCCTAACTGTTATTTCCTAATGTCAGTCAGAGGGCTCACGTGGCCACTTCAAATCCTTAAAAAAGGTACCTTTGCAGCTTTGGATTTGAAAACCACGTTCAAGTTCCAACCCTGGAACAGCTGATCTCCAGCCAATAAATCCCTGGGTAGTCTTAGGTACTGGAGGAGATGGAATCACCTAGAATAAAAGTAACATGTAGAATTCAATGATTAAAAGGTTTTTGATTGTAATCCTCTTTTGTGCTGTAGTGTGGATGGAAATGAGAACTTATCAAAAATAGTGGTTTTAAATGCAATCTGATGAATTAATATCCTGAACACACACTGACATTAACAGAAGGAAATAAGAACTTCAAAAGACAGCCCAGTTGCATGCAAGTTTGATTTATAATACAGGATAGTTTATAATTTAAAAAGTCATTAGAATAATTTAGGTCCCATTCTATAGCAAGGCACAGGGAAAGAGAGAAGTAAAATGGCCAAATTCCAATGAAGTAACTAAATTTCATTTACCACCCTTCTAAAAACAAAAGTCTTTTAGTGCCTAAATTGGTATGTATAACAGGAAATGAAAATGCAAAGTTATTGTTTAGTAGTGTATGTTAGCATACTTTTTTTTTTTTTTTTTAAGTTTTGTTCAATACCTTTCTAAGGGCTTTACTGGCTTTACATTATTAGAAGAATTTTATCTTCAGCTTTAGTTTTTTTCCTTACAGAATAATCATCGTCATCATCATCTTTAAAACTAGTTAAGTTCTCTAAACAGGAGAAATAGCATTTTATACTTGCTGTAATGTATTTGGTAGCAATGCAGCCATGGAATAATAGTTTTGTGGCCAAATGCTAAAGATATTACTGATCAAGCTGGCTTTTGCATCAAGAACTACTTATGTGTTCCACCTTCTTTCTACTTTAAATGATGGGTAAGCATCAAGTTAATCTGCAACTAATCTAGCTAAAAAGGAAACAAACCAAAAGCCAACAGCCTCTGTTCACTGACTGCTGTGCTTACTTTGGCTGAATCATCTCAGTTGGGCATGTTGTATCATTTTAGCATCTGGGGACTTAGCAGAGAAATACACAGCAAGAGAACAATGTTTCAGTTCTCTTGCCAGAGTTGCTTCACTTTGTTCTTTAGCCAAGATTAGAAAATGTTTATGATATTTAGGTGGAGCAGTTCCTCTGAAAAGATAACTTTTATGGCCAAAAAAGTGCCACCCACTGAGCAGGATAATGAAGGAAAGCATGTCCCACTTACAATCTGGGGGAAGGGACTATGAAGAAGCAATTATTAATCTAACCTAGAGAGAAGAACCGATATGATGACTGTTACCATGAAGGTAAACGTGCAGAAAGACACATCGTTCTGAATAAGGGCTTAAGAAATTTCACTCTCAGTATGTAAAGGGTGAGCTAAATCACAGCTAACCATTATCTTCCTTAGCAAATAAAGATGCTGAGGGGAAACTGAAACTGTGATCCCTGTTTCAGTATGCACCGGGATATGCATGCTACTTTAGCAGCTGTTAACTGTGTCATTTGTTAACACACATACACCCTCACTGTGCTGAAGCAGAGGTAAACTTCAGTGAAATTGGAGGCTTGAGACAAAACTGAAGAACTAGTAGCACTAGAGGCAGAAATGCTGCCATTTCATTTCCCTGCCACACTCAGCTCTTAATTTTTGTTTCAATTTAATCTCCGTAAAAGCTTTTATTACTTCCTCACCTTATCTCCCCACCCTTGGAATCCTTTGAAAGCAAGCTAGTTCAGCAAGTAGGAATTTCCAATCTCTTTTGTTCCTTAATCTTCTCTAAGTGGACTAACCTTCCTTTCTGTTAGCATATTCTGCTTCCCCTTTTATGAATATGTTCCTCTCCCAATGTCACTCACTGATTTAGCTGCCTGTATAAGTTACCCTATTCATTGATGATTCTGACCCTGTATATTTATAAATCAAACCATCAGTCACATCGACTGTCATTTCCAGCTGTTTCACAACTTTTAGACTTTGAATATGTGAATATAAATCCTATAATATAAAATCAAATAGTTATGAATGGGCTCATTAGAACTGGCTTCTCCTGGCTAATCTAATTCGTGCTGCTAAAGAGGATAGTGGCATTGTCTCTGCCAAAAAGAAGGCTGTCTAAAATAAAGCTAGAAAAGTGACTGTATCTTAACCAGTGGTTAAAACTGCGAGTTAAGGTTATGATAAGCCTTGAAGTAAGACATGTAGATGTATATTTGAGCAATGAATGGTCAGCAGTCATAAATGGCTCTGTGAGCACTCTTCTGCCCTAAGCTGCACGGTTGACTGCTCCGTCACTAGATGTCACAGAGGAGTGCGTGGGGGAGGCGCTTTGCAGAAAGATGCTTATGTACAGTGAAAGCTCTGTGAACAACCACATCTAAAGGGCAATTCCTTGTCTTAAATGAATGCTTTTAAAGCATTGCTCGGGTTGCAAATACAATTTACTTTGACCTTTAGTTAAAGGCCCACCTCTACAAGACAACCGATTTTTAGAGCTCGTGTGGTTTCTTAAGACAGATATTGCTGTATTGCAATTTTAAAATCTAATTTTCTAACCTTAATGTATTTTGCCACAGGTGTCACAGGTCGAACCTGAAGATGTTCTGGAAGCTGTATCTTGGGCTTTGTATTTTCTTTCTTTTCATCTTCAATCAACTAAACCCAAAACATCAACATTAAAAATTGGACTCTATCTTTTGAAATACGTTGTAATAGCCAATATCTACACCATTCCCCTCACTGTTGCATCTGAACTCCCTGTTCTTTCCATCTAAAACAGGACTACTTATTGTAGTACCTTGGAAATTATTGTAATGTACTTTTTGGTTTCAGAAAGTGACATAATTCTGAATTTCAGATGAAAGGCTAAATATTGCTGAGTGATTCCAACTCTCTTAACTACATCACTGGTCCAAAATGGGCTAGAAACATATCTATATCTTGTATGACCACAAAACAAAGATTAATAAATGCCAAAAACACATGTTCACCAATAGTGACAATGCATAGTTTGTCAACTCTTCAGCTGTAGACCTAGGAGTACTGTGCAAAGGTGGTATGCATGACAGACCATAATTATCAAGGATGGATGTTGAAGCCTACAGACCCAAAGTTTTCAAAGGGGCTAACTTGGATGCCAACAGAAATTTTCAAAAAATCATAGAACAGATTAAACACTTCTAGCCCCATGGAAAGTACATTTATAGCTATTCAGCGGCTGCATCAATCCTGTTCTTTAGCAATGAAATACTGTGATTCCAAATGTAACATTATGTGTTACTATATTCTAATATCTAAACATCACTGAGAATAGACATCTCTCCAAATATTTTCATTTGTTGTAAATTCCCCCACTGAAAATTTAATTAGCTAGAACCTTTTCCCCTTGATTTTTAAACTACCATATGGACAGACAAAGGGGAAATATTTTCCTGTCAGTGTGCATCTAGTACTTGTTAACACTATTGGGAGTCATGTTTCTCAAGAGAAATATATCAGGATATGCACAGCATATAAATTACAACTTGCCATATTTTATTCAGAGGAAAATTGAAACTTTGAACCAGTCTTAAAAGCAGTGCACTTGTTACCTCAGAACGTAGCTTAGTAAAGCATACTCAGTACTTTTCTAGTCTTCTGTGCTCTCATAACTTTGTGTCCAGATGAATTTGTGTAGAAGTAAATTTCATGTGTTATGAGGGGCTTATAAGCCCTTCAACTTTACCTCAAGAGGTGTTTTCAAGAATCCCCATTTGTGAGACCATCTTCTTGCAGCTTCTAGTTCACTTTCAATGTATTTTTTCCTGAAACAGAGAAATATTTTATGACTTTGAAAGCTTTCATTAAAAAAAAAAAACCAACCAAATGCAAACCCAACTACTAACGTCAGACAACAAAGCACTTTAGCATGAATCTTTAGGCCTTTACCTCCAAATAGCAAGTTTACCTATCAGTTAACAATTGTCTGACTTGGAGGTGACGGGGAAATATTTTCCATAGGTTGGGAATGAAACAGTAGGTGTGAATGCACTTCCTTGCAAATTGTGTTTATGTTAGGAATTGGAGGAGGTGAAATTTGCTATGAGGCATTTTTTCAGAAGCTTGAAAAGTAAGCGCCAATGTCCTTTCATACATACTTCCATTGACTGTTGGCTGATGAAGTGACCCTTCATCCCCCGCCCTGCCCCGGCCCTACTCCCCACGCCTCACACCCAGAGGAACCTAGCTCAGTAAAGCACACTCGGTACTGTCCGAGTCTTCTGTGCTTCTGCCATTTTTTGGAGGGAAACACCCCGGCTGCTTCGGGTCTGTCGCTCACTGCTTTGCCTGTCCCATCGCAGGGCTATGCCGCCTGAGGGTACTAAATACCTCGGCCCTTTTGCAGATGGCAGGCTTCTGCGTGAGCACACACGCTGTACAAACACACCCGAGGTGAACGTGCCAACAAACTTCTTCAGCCTCCGCCCGCCTGCCAGCGGGCGCTGAGCACCATGCTGCGGGACGAGGCTGCCTTGGGCGGGAGGGGAAGGAGGCAGCCGGAGAGACGCAACAGAGCAGGCTCGGGGCCGCCGGCTGCGAGGGGAGGGCAGGGCCCGTTACCAGCTGTTGTCCTGTGCTACGAAGCTGCTCGCCTGAGGCGGGCCAGGGCGCCGGGCCGCCATGTCCTGGGCGGGCGACGGTGAGGCCGAGCACCGGGCCGCGGCCTTGGCGTTGCTGGGCGACGGCAGCTCGTGTGGGCGGCGGCGGTGGCGGCAAAAGGGCGGGAAGAGCAGGCGTGTGCTCCCGAGCGGCGGCGCTTTCCTGCGCTGCCTGAGGCGATGGCGTCCCCGGAGGCCCCGTCGCTTCTCCGGCCTTCTGCTGTCCCCCGTTGGCGAGTAACTCTCCCGGAGCGGCACCGTAAGCGTGTCTCTCAGGGGAAAGGCTAAAAATGCCCGTTCTGAGTTTACTTTAGGGCCCTCAGGAAACCAAGGGAAAGCACACATGATGTTGTCAGTAGTTTTTTGGGGGTGGCTTTGAGTGTTTGGGGTTTTTTTTAATGTTATTCAGTAGGAAAATGTGTTTGGGTTAAGCTGATGAAACGCTGTTACCTTGCGTGATGAGTTAGCCATGTTTCAGAGAAAGAGGTGTTGTCTAAACTCTATAATTTACTGATTAGCTAGGCTCACCTTAGCAGAAGACAAATAGTGGATACCTTTCTGGATACTGAGTTGTTAAGAGTCTGTTTTAAACCTGGACAAGGGAGTTGTTCACTGACTGAAAACTTGCAGTATTTTTAGTTGTTTGTAATGGACGTGAAAAATGGTTGAAGGATGCTGGTTTTTAAATTTTGGTAAGAATCAGCTTGCTAACATGTCCCAAGCTGAGACCGTACGTACTATGATGGGTGTTTGCTTCTGTTTCCTAGTTTTTTAACCTTTCTCCAGTTCCTAGGTCCTCAATATACACCAAAGTTACCTTTTGGTAATTGTAGTGGGAAATAACATAGGTCTTGTGACATACAGTGTCTTTCTGATCTCTTTTTCTGGTAGATGTTGTTCTTTACAAACTACATGCTAGTATTGTAAGTTCTGAGAAAGATCTCAACATCCTTTATGGGTTGTATGTGAGAACCCAAAAAATATTTACAGCTTGTAAAAAGTTCACTGTGTTCCAATATATTAATATTTTTGGCTCTCTATCAATTTTTCTTTTGTGATTTTATTTTCTTGCAGTTGCTTTATAAAACGTTTCGACAACGAATGTAGCCAGCTGGCTCTTTGCCCTTATGGGTTTAAATAGTTCCCTGACCCTTTTCTTTTTGTCTGGAAAGTGGCTTGTGCAAACACACTATAAATAGTTATTGTGACTTTTTCACACCATTGGACAGTTATTATTCTTATTATAAAATAAATGCAGAAAGGTTTTGACCTAAGCTGAGTGGTTTATAGCTAGTGTGTTCGAATGCTTAATTGCTAGCTTTTTATTTGTTTGTTTTTTTTTTTTTTTATAGAGCAAAGGATCTAAAGGCCTTAAATATTTGAGTATGAGAAGACTGTATATACATTTAATAATGATTTTAGCAGTACCAAGAACCTCTGTTTGAGTAAAAGGGGAAAAAACCCTCCTTCTGTAGTCCTAAAATAGCAATAATACTGCTCTTCTGGGTCTCTAAAAATCATTAAACTATCAACAAATAGAATATTTCACTTACATGCCACTTCTTGATTCTGTAATTGATAATTAGACTAGCAATTAGATCAGCTGGGTCTCCTATCACACCCATAAATGCTTACTCATTGTCCTACTTAATTAACTCCTGCTGCTTAGTCACATTTATCTCAGGAGCCCTCTTATTACAGCCTTGATGCTTTCTGTGAAAGAAGTAATTTGTTAATGAAAACAATCAAATTCATAGTTTACTATGTGTCAGGATTTAAACTGCAGCAGCACTTGTCAAGAGAGAATGAAACTTCTTACACTAACGCTGTGAAAACAGAACTTTATAATGTCCAGTCTTTCTCTTTCTGTAGTTGACTGAATTATTTTTCAGATGAGGGAATGCAATAAATGAGTAGTTGGTTTTAGGTCTTACTAGGTTCTGAGCACAGGACAATATTAGAATTGCACTATGAGAAAAGAAGTGAAGTAGGATTTTAATGAGCTAATAACTATACTGAATGACTTGGGGATACAGGTCCATTGAGATTCAAAAGTAATTTGCTGAAAGTCTGGGTCTGGTAGCTACATGCAGCAGCTTTGGTCATCACATGACAAATGTTGAAGTACATACTACATCGCTCAAGATACATGTTTAAATAGAATCAAGTCTAAATACTTGGTGCTTCCAAGCAACGTTCAGATCTTCTAGGATGGGTAAATTCTAACCTGGATATGGCCATAAATGCTGAAATCCTAATGCTAATGCTTCCTGTCCTCTTCCAATCAGGAATTATCCAATTATTCAGGTGCTCAGTAGTGCTGCTGTTGATCAGGTGGCCATTCTTTGAGAAATCACAACTGTTCTTCAGGAATTTACAACCTGTATATAACTTGAGAGTTGCAGATTAGTATCTTGAGTTTCAGATATCCTTTCACCTACATAAGGAATCACCCTACCACCAGGGAAGTAGTTTCAGTCTTGTTTTTTTTAACAGACCCTCTTCTCCCGGCAGATAGTAAAAGTGCTTGTGGTGCTATGTTCTGGCACAGGCTGGGGTACCAATATGGATTAAAACTAACCAAGTGGAAAACAAGATGCTTTAACCCAAATACAGTTTTCTGTGTAGCTGTACAGGTGCTTCCACCAGCACATGATGAGACAAAGTACAAGGGTTTGGGGGAAGGCAGTGCTGGATGGTAATGTTAGGTCCGAGTTTTGACAAAGCTACAGCCTTGGGATGTTGTGTTGACACAAATCTAGGTGGTACTGCTCTGCAAAATAGGTCAGGGAACCAAACTGACTTAAATAGACTGCAGAAAGAGAAAGTCAGATCACTGTTTTAATCTGTTTCGCAGAACAGCTCCACAAGCAGTTGTGCTTCTGCAATCAAGGCAGCAGACAGAATGGAGACAGGAAAAGGTGATGTGTGAGCCGAAATGGACAACCCAGGGTAGGTGGATATCTTAAACCTCTACTGCTGCAAAACACTTTGTATATGCAGTGATGGCTTTGTTAATGTCATTCATGGTCTTCAAGATCTGAGTTAATTTTTGGTTTCTGGAAATCTCATGTGTCTACTCTGATATGAAAATGCTAAGGCTTTTTATAATGCTTATTTATGGATAAAAGTGTCCAAATTAGCACACAATAGCTTTCTGTGTGATAATCTTTGAATTTTTTTGAAACGAATAAACCTGTTCTCTTTTGGGCTCTATGTAAGTATATGTAAGTGCTGTTTGTAAGCGTCTCCACTCCTACTGAATATCCTAAGACTTGGTTCTAGATGATAGTTGTGCTCAAGTACTAAAGATACAGGTATAAATACCTTATGCTTTGCAGTACTCTAAACCAGCTATTTGGTAATTTTCAGCTTCAGTTACAAGGCTAGACCTAGATCATGTCCCCAGTTCCGGCATTATGTTATCAACTACACAAGTTTTCTTGCATTTCACGTTCTTGCCAGTAGAGACTAGTGTCTTCTGCCTTTCATCAGAGAATCGGTAGGAAAATTAAAGAAAAAGTTTATTTTTCTGTTATAAAGTGTATGTTGAGTGTTTTTAGACTTAACAATTTCTGTTTATGGCCTAAGAACTCATTATTGTAAATTATTCATCACAGAATCACAATTAGATCTAAATCCTTGATCTCTTTATGACGAGCTCTGCATTGTTCAGGATGGGACCCCCCCAAACCCCCCCCCCCCAAAATAATCCTCTCTGAGAAGTATGGGATGATGTAAAAAAACCTGTTACTACTTTACTGCCCTATGGACATGCAAGGTAAGCGTAGGCAGAGCTGGCTTGGGGCACTATAGCACATAATCCTGTGGCTGGGCAGGACAGTTGCTGAGAAGCTAATCTGCTTGCTGGACTTTGAGGAGGTCTCAGCCATGTAAGGACTGCCTTGGCTTTGGTGGACTCAGGTGTGCAGCAGCACAAAAGTGCTTGGGAGACTCTTCATCCAAGTCTGTCCTCATCCCACATTGTAACAGTGTACTTTATCATAAACTGTAGTAACTGCCATAGTCAATGGGAAAGCAACAATGCAAATGAAAAAGTATGACTGTTCTTCACCTTTATGATCTAAAAGCTTCCCAGTTGAGACACATTTTTTACCGAATGAAGCCTTGAATTGTGTACTTGTTTCCTGAACACTTCTGAACCAAACTAGCAACTGTAAAGATCTGGTATAACAGAAATACATTTTCTTATGAAGAGATGGGCAATATAGACAGTAATTCTTTCTTCATGGGAACAGTTATAACCCAGGGGGCCGTGCAACTTCTACTGCATTGTGTCCTGCTGGGATAGATGTTTGTAAATGCTGTTTTCTATCTGAGAAGTTCAGACAGGGCGGTGTAATACATGTGCCACGAATAGCACATGCCTAGTGATTTGGGGAACTGTCCCAGAGCTGTGTTGCTAGCTAGTATGTGACCAATAGGTCGCATACATTCCTGTGGTGCTACAGCTTTTGCGGGACGTCTGGCAGCTCTGTCAGTGCTCTGACTAGTCTGTTCGAAGGCTGGAAAAGTAGAACAAATGCTCTGCACTGAGGGGAGAATGCTAATGTCCCTAAGGGAACCCACAGTGGAGTATGCCAGTCCATGTTCTCTGGTTTGGTTTCTGAAGGCCTGCACTTCACACGCTAAGCACCGCTATCTTTGCATCTAAAAACTTGAAAAGCAGCTTCATTATTTACTTTCAGCTACACTGAGCTTGCTTCTTCCCCTCCAATGTCAGAACCTTTGAAAATGAAGCTGTTTGCAGAGGTGTTTACATATCCATTTGGGTATCTATGCTTAGGCTCTTGCATTGAAAATGTTTACCAAAAAATATTAGTTAGTACTGGCAGTTCTGTGCTTGCTGCCCCATGGTTTGCAATATTAAGTGTGAAAGTCTAATAGAGGATATCATAAATGTAACTTCAGTGTCTTTATTGGTAATGTTTCTAAATATTATTTCAGATGTAGGCAGCTTGAGTGGTAGACTGCTTTGTTATGATTACTGTGACTTAAGTAAACAAAGTCCTATTGACACTATAGACTGTGGCTTCATTCCAAAAAAAAACCTGCTAAAGTCTATCACATCAAGAATATGTTAATTGGAGTTCCTAAATTTCCATTTATGAAAGGAACCCAATGGTCTGGTTAGAACCATTATGCAAAATTTAGCACTGTCACTGTGGCTGTAATTATCCAGTGACTTTTGAACAGTGCGTGGTGCGTCTGCTTTCCCAGCAATAAAATATTTTCTTTCCTCTCCATAAAATGGCACTTGTAGCTACAGCTTTTATGCAGATTTCTGTGCTTGAAAGGCATGAACAATCTTAATTGAATTTAGATACCATTCAATAATTTCTGGAGTTTTATTTGGTTTTGTACAGATTCATTGCTTTTTATTCAAACTAGGGATTTACCTGAGACACTTGTTACATTACACCTGATGGATACACTTATATTTGTGTTGTACCTGGTGGAATAAATATACGTGCCCTCCAAATAAAATTATTTCTGCTAGTGACATGGAGGGTTTTGTCACTTTCAAATCAGAGGACATGTTTGCATTAAAATTCTTCATTAATAGGCATTGTCTCTGAGTGCTACTCCACAGCTGCAGTTGCAGAGTGCTTGCAGAATGCCGCCTTATTGCAATTTCAAAATCCGTGAAACATGACCACCACTTCTAGCTTACTTAGTGTAAAAATTTCCTGTAAATGCCTACGTGCAACACTTATCAGAATTCTCCCCCTGATACATGCTGGAGTACCTAGGCACAATATGAATTAAAGATGAAGGAAAAAGACATAATTTTGATTTTTTTTTTTTTTTTTGCATTGTATAAACTGAAATAAAACTCTTCATGGTCTTTGAAAGTATTTTTTTTGTTTCAATACAGTGCATGTTTCAAATCAGAAAGAGTCGCCTTTTTTCCTTTTGCATGAAAGGCAGGGGGTCTAGGACATTTTAATAGCTTTCATATCCTACTCTGCAAATATATTATTGCAGCACAATAGTTTCTTTGCATGAGAATTGCTTAAATGATTCAAAATGGATTGAAAAATATATTTCAAGTTTTAATTTTATGCACAGAACATTAATGAGCAGTGCCCCTTAGAGACTTGCTGTCAGTTTAACATATTCACAATAATCTCAACACAGATGTTATTCCATCTAAATCCTTTTAGAGGGAAGAAACTAGTAATTTTTCCTTGGAGAACGTCAGAAAATGTGTTATTGTTGAAATTACATTTTGATCCCAGAATGCTGTGTAAAATACCATTGCTAGGAAGAATAAGTAGCACATTGTTTCTGAAGTAAAATGCATGTGAAACTTTTTTGAGCCTCCCGTAAATTTTAAAACAAGTGAACGTTTTGTTAGTCCCATGCAATTTTGCTTCCCTTGAGGGTGATTGTAGGCAATGATGGATATCAACATGTAATTGTATTCTAATTTAAGAGGGTATTTGTTATTAGTTGAGATTTCTCTATTTGCAGCTGTAATGTGATGAAGTTACTGTCTTTCAGATACGTTTCCCTGTGCATTCTTTAAGCACATGCATTAAGCTACTTCTTCGAAAGAAATTACATACTTGCAGTAACAATTTTTGTTGGAAAATTGTTGAAGTACTCTTCCTGTTTAGTGTTGTGTGATATGCCCATGCTTTCTTTAGTTTTTTTTTTTTGTTTTTTTTTTTTCCCCTACTGGGTGCACTCATGTTGTACACCGCTCTTATATTTTGAAATGTCTTTCTTTTTGGATTAGACCAGTCTTAACTTGAGTACAGCTTTGACAATGAAGTTATGTAGATGCTATAAAACTGGTAAGGATGTAAATATTATGTTGTTCAATATTGGAGGAACTCTTAATATTCCACTTAATCTCAGCTAAGATTGATCTTCAGTTTAGAAGCTGTAACTAATGCCCTGTATAAACCCCAGGCATATATAAGTGGTGCATAGGTAATGTGAAAGAGCATATTTAGGAAAGTGTTGG
This sequence comes from Scopus umbretta, assembly GCA_013400535.1. Lineage (NCBI taxonomy): Eukaryota > Metazoa > Chordata > Aves > Pelecaniformes > Scopidae > Scopus > Scopus umbretta. The sequence continues at coordinate 21,174 of VZTL01066250.1, read as the reverse complement.
ATGACTCACAGCAATGCTTCTGTAGTTTTCCCAGGTTCTAAGAACTCTTCTAGGACTGCATAAACGCAAGGATAATACTTCTAGTTGTTGATTTTGGAGTACATAGTACATTATCAGTTCTATGCAAAGATAGCTGATTAGAATAACTCCCATCAGATTTTTCAGAAGTTTTTTTTGAGGAGGAGGGGGGTGCAAGATGGGGGTGCAGTTAATCCATTACAAAAAGCAGGAGAATTACAAGTTCCAGTCAAAGAAGGGTTCCAACCCCTTCTTGGGGAAAAAACTGCAGTTCCCAAGCCATTTTGTGGGGACTATTGGCAGTAAAAAAAATTTGCAGTCATGTAACATGTAAAGTGAGATCTCAGTTTCAAGGCTGAAGTCTTTTTTATGAGCCTTGATGCACAAAATGGCAGGGGATGATCCTGAAACCTCAGGATAGTGTAATGGAGTATCCTTTATGAAAATGTATTTATTTTGCAAAAACAGATCTTGATGTGAAATTGCTGTTCTTTTTTCCACTTTGCTGTTAAGAATGCTAAAGGGAAAATGACTGTTAATATAATGATGTAAAATAGCTACAAAAATGTAAGCAAAGAAAAAAGAATTAGATAAAATCTCCAAACACAACTGCTGGGTTTAAAAAGAATATGTGTTGTTTAAAGTTAAAAACGAACTAGAATCCAATTCTAATGTAAAGGTAATTTATATAACACTACTAATGCATTTTTTGTTTGAACTTGTTAATGTAAAATTTTGACATGTATTTAAATATTAATGGAAACCTGTTCTAGATAGACAAATATTAAATACTCTTTTTATTTTTAAAGAGCAAGGATCACAATAATTTGCCTATTCCTGTAGCAGATTGGCTTCAGTGTGTACTAATGACAGTAAAGGAACATATCACTCGCTTTGGGCTCACTTTATAGTGCTTGATAGGTTTGCTTCTATTAGTCACACTTCATCTTTTTTTGACGTGAATTTTTGTGTGGTTGAAAAGATTTGTACATCTTGGATGAGAATTAAGTACATGGAACTTCTGGGTATATAGTAAATATTTCTAAACAAATATGAAGATAATTCTACTCTTTAAAACTTTTTTTGTACCAATGAAATCTGTAAAAATTCCCAGAATTCCTTAAATTGTTTCTTTTAAGAGGAGATAGGTTTTGCTGTTGTTTTTTGGGTTTTTGTTTTAAAGAAAAAACAACAAAGAAGCTATAAGATGTCGAAAATGGAAAACATTGGAATGTTTTTCTCTCTTTTTTTCTTAATGACTGCTCAGTAAATAATTTTAAAACTGTCAACAAAACATGCTTATATAATTACTGGCATTATTAAAAACACAAGTAATTAGGAAGCTGTAATCAGAAAGAAAGTAAAACACCAACTGGATGTATATCCAACATTTCCAATGGAAAAGTATTAAAATGATATCTTGGCATTCAGAAGAATCTTAATACTATTGATGAAATGTTTTTCCCGTATGTGTCTATTGCTTATGAATACAACTAATATATTGCAAGTGTGAGGAAAGCTCAATTATTTCTAGGAGCATCCTATGCTGCTTTTCTATTAACACCTACAATGTACAATAGCAATGTACTGGCCATATCTCCTTACCTGCCCGCTCTGATAGCTGTGGAGTTACACTGAGGTAACAGCAGAGCAAGAAGTTCAAGACACTTAACTGCAGTGAAGTTGATTCCGTGTTCAGGCAGAGAACTGTGTGCAGTGATTAAGTTGGAATGACATACTGTATTTACTGAGCTGTTGGCTGAGAATGGTGAGGGCTTGAGACTTTGGATCTGTTAACGCATTGTGATGAAGTAAACATCTGTGCAGAATGCTTCACTTGTGGAATTCACTAAAATGGAGTCAAAATCATTACTGACTGGTGAATTCACCAGTGAAAAAGATCAAGCTTCCAGTAACAGCTGCACAACTTCTGTAGGTTTTCATGGGTATGACTAGTGTGACTCTTGCTATGTTTGATAATGTTAACTTAAAACTTTCAGGTACTGTGAAAGATTGAAAATGTAAAGTGACAAAATTACATCAGTAAGCACTGAAATAATTCTAACACACAATGTTTGCTTCACCTTTGTTTCTGTAGAGAGATCAGAGTCTTACATAAAATTTGTGACTTGCAAAAAGAGTTCAAGCTCCTGGGGCCTCCTGATCATGCCTGTTGTTCTCAGGGTGGCTTAAATAAATCCATAGGTTTCCTGGCTTCCGAATGTAGTGGGAGAGCAATGGCAGGGTCTTTTGCAAATACCACTGATGATACCAGAATGGAACATCATGTTTAGTAAATGATATGGGTGTCTCATCTCCCTTTTTTCTTGCTGGCTTTCATTAATCAGAGAACAGTTCTGATGTCTTCCATGCTTCCTGGAATTCCAGCAATTCTGAAAGATATTTTGCTGTTCTCATACCATTTATATTTTCATCACGTCTGCAAGATTTATTTGTGCTCACAGCAGCTAGTAATGCTGTCTGAACGACAGAGGTTTTGGCATGTCCAGAACTGTGCTGTGACATCTTCATTTCTAGGGCAGGATATAAAATGGTTGCCCTGCTGAAAGGTGGGCCCCAGACAGGAAGGGTCTGGTTTTGGCATTGCAGTGAAGCTGTAGTCTTATACTGGGTCCATTTCTCATGTTGATGCACGCTCATCTGCCACTTCACAAACACTTCTCAATCTATCCTGTTTCAATTTTGGGGAGTGTCATTGTTCTGTATGTTGACTTAATCTAAATCTTCCTTAAAAAACTGCACCTCTTAACTTATTATAGGAACTAAAAATCGTGTAGACTTGATAGACTGATTGAGAGTAATTTCTCTACCATGAAGTCATCGAGCCTGTTTCATGAAATTAAAACATGTTATTCTAGCTTCTAAATCTATAAAGCATTCCTTTAAAGTGACCATCATTTTCAGTGTTTTAACAATATGAATTTAGGTAGCCAGTCTTATGCTGTGTTTTTACTTTAAACAATAAAAAGCCTCATATAGGTTCAGTCTGATATCGAAAGTTGAAACATAATCACCTGCAGCATGTAAACCTCTATAGTCCATAAAGAGGGAATATTTATCCTGGGTAGAGTACCTCCATGAGACCTCCGTACTGCCTGAGTTCAGCCTGATTTACATAGGACTAAGCAGCCTTTTGGCCTTGTGCTAACCTTTTCAGGCAGCAGACTAAGGACCTAAGACAAAATTTAATGCTATATATTGATGTCTGTAGAACTGACGGTGATAGGAGATGTTTCATTCTGTGGAATTAAAATGTTGTATTCTGTTGGCTAAATTTTAAACGTAACTTCCAGAAGGCCTCTGAACTGCTAAAAGGAGACCATGGAACCAAATAAATCACCTTGTATGTAATACAGGAGTAGGTATTGCCTGTACCCGGCTATATTACATTGTCTGTCTTTACTGCTTCCTCATCAGATTCTGAGCCAGAGTGTAGCTGCAAGAAGTAAAGCTGGTATCTGGTTTGTTTCAGTACATCTTAACCACTTCTGTTGGGCTGATGGGATTTTTATTACATTACATAAATTTAAATTTTACAACATATAAGCTTATGAAATGAAGTGTTTCTTTGTCTATCCACTAATAACCCTACCGAATTCTCCTTTCAGTCTGTGAGCAGGGCATAGTTTAAGCAGCTTAAATGATAAGAAAGAAAATAGATAAATCATTAGTTATATTATGGGGAGAATTTACCAGGTATAGCAGGCTCAGTTTATACTCCCAAAAGAAAGCATTGGAAGCAAAATTGTATTTAAATTCCCTTGGAAAAGGGTCAATTGTCCCTGTGCTGTGGTGTCTTCCCAGAGAGAAGACTAATGTCTTATGCTGAGAAGGCAGTAAATTTTGGCACTATGTTGGTCCCACGTACTGAAAGGTGATTTCCTCTGTGCCTAAGGAAAATGTTTTCCTTCTTGTGGTAAAAGTGTCCAAGTCATTTTCCCACAGCTAGCTACAGCTTCAGTAGCTCTGCAAGGTCAGCTTCCTGAAATCTTCTCTTTTCCCCTCTAATCACTACAGCTAGGTCTGAATTGCTCTACTACTAAGCTTGAAGGGATCCTACTGCTTCTAATATAAGGTTGGATACTCATATTAGGGAGACAGATGCTCACTGAAATACTAATTATGACTTCTTCACTATGTACTTTTAAGCCTTATGGTCTAGAAAAAGTTTAGTCTTGTGGGGAGATGTTTCCTCCAAAAGCATGATTTTATTTATCATTACTCAAGGAAACAAAAAGACCTTTTCTAGCTATGTGAAATGGCCACATCTCAAAAAAAAAAAATGCTGTCGAGTTTCTGTATTGTGCAAAGTAGAGGGTGATTTTAGCAATTGTTGTTAGCTCTGTACCTTACTGCTCACAAAACTGTAGGCTGGTCTGTGATCATCTGTGGAATGATGTGCTGAAAAGATGCTTCTCTTCAAAAAATGTTCTTGATATTAATGTCTAAAAAGCTCTTAGGACAAGCCCCTGCCTGGAGAATGAAATTCTGTTCCTTTGTAGAATACAAAGAGAAAGAAATGCATTCAGCAGCAATCTGTTTTTTAATAGTAGCTGTGGGAGGTCACAGGATTGAAAATATTTACACTGTCGTACCTACAAAATACGATGAACCTAGACATACTTGGTTGCATTCGAAAGGCTCAATATTTAGACATATGCTCTATAGGTAATGTTGCCGTAGTGAAGAATGGTTGTACAGTGACTGTAGTAGAAAAAATAATGCACAAATCAATTTAGTATTGATATTGGGGAAAATATAGGATGTTGGTATTGAATTTGGGTTAGGATTTTGCTGCTTTTGTTTATCCTGAAAGTAAAAAGTATTTTTTTTCTTTACAAATTTGAAAAAAGATTTATTGTTATCAGTTACTTTATTCAAGGTTTGGCAGCTTTCTTTGGTCAGATTTGCTGCTCCTTATGTAAACTGCACCTTTGAACATGACCTGGACAGGTGCTTTCCTGTAAGGAAAATCAGTGCTTAACTAAGTGCTGTAACAAGATACATGCAATAAAAAAGCAAATGATGGGGCACCTTAATGTAGCTATAAACTTTGGTTTAATAGACCTTTGACTAACCCAGGTCATGACATATGATTTAACACATACATATCCCAATTCAGTGAAAACCTTCTTTAGTAGCATGTTAAATAGTACCCACTCATGCAGGCTTTCACATTAAAGTAATTATGGGGGAGGGGTGAATTATAAGAACAGAAAGAAAGTTTACTCTTCCTCTTTATAGTGAAAACAAATGTGTTTTTCTCCAGAATCTGCCAAGCCTGTGTTTTAATGATTTAACAGATGGAGTTGGCACATGTGAACCTGGAAGATGCATCTGTCTGATTTTTCCAGTCTGAGGATTTTTTAACTGCATTAATGGCACAGACGATGGTAAAATATCACCTCCCCAGGCTGCTTTGCTCTCCTAACACATAATGTCTTTTAAGGGGAAAAAAAGTGATAGGAGACTGGGGTGAGGAAAAGGCCAGAGAAATGAGGATTTGAAAAGTTTAATATTTTCCATCTTCACTGCATTAGGCTTTTAAGCCTTTCATTTTGAATTTCATGTGTGTATGGTGTAGAAACAGAAATTCTGCGTAAGCAGAATTATCTGTGATCTCAGGGTTCTGTTAATTAATTGCTCTAAGTAAACACTATGTAAATAAGGAGACCAATAACCAGTAGTGTCTTTGTCCTTTGTAGTTTAAATGACTGTTGCATTTCCAGTTTGACAATTTTACTTTTTTATTAGTTTGTACAAAGGTTCTGGTTCATGTATAACTTCAGATTTAGCAGTCTTAGTCACTTGTACTGTTCATTCAAGCGGGCATGCAGATGCTTAACTGTTTGGAATAAGGGCCCTAATTTGAATTTTGTTATTTTAGAGTGGAATCCTTAGCACTCACCTGGACTTTCTACTGAAACCAATGATATGACTGCCTGTGCAAAGATCCTGCAGACTATTGGTTAAATGCCTCAGTAGTGCATAGGGGTGGACTAAATTACAGGCTCATTATACTTCTGCTTCTATCTGCTTCTGCAGGTATCTCTGTAAGAAAGTCCTGGTTCTAAGGGAAGCATTGTTCAAGGGCCAGATCAGTACTTACTCACATAAGCTATCCAGCTTGTTGCACTGACACTACAGGTAAGTGCTTGCTAGGATATGGACGGGCTCCTCATTCTGTTTCTAAACAAAAAATGTTATGATAAAATGAAACTAATCTGCAGCAGGCTGTGGACAGTCCAGTACTTGCTTTAGCAGCACCATACTTTTTGGTTCACGTCAGCTTTACCTTACTACTGCTGAGAAAGAAGAAGATATCAAGAGGAACAACTCTTATTGTTAATGAAATTAGAACAGATTTTCTGTCCGACATAATGAAAAATTTTAAAATGACAGTGAAAAAGGCAGCAAAACTATTGCAAATGCTCTAGAGATTTTTTGGAGGAAAAGGTCTAGTCATACAGCTCTACATCAGAAATGACTGCACAGTCGTGCGCTTCGCTTACCATGTGGAATCAGGTAGATACACGGATAACACAATAGGATTTACTGTTTGGTCTAATAGAGATATACCTCTGTCTATGAACTTTGCCTTGCCAATGTTACTAGCTTATTATGGCTAAAAGAACAATACCAAAAGGTACCGTTACATGTGTTTGCACTTCAGAAACATCTATTTGAAGTTGCTGTAGATGCCTCACCTGCACTCCGTGGTAAAATATGAACTCTGGTCACATGAGGGATGTGGGGCCTGATGTCTAGGCAAGACAGCCTACAGCTGTCTTGTCTGCTTTCTTCTATCTTCTTCCATCTCTGCAGTACTCCAGTCTTGAGGCCACAGACCTGTTTGAGACTGTTAAATTATTGAGACACTGTTTTAAGTCAGCTTACTTGTTGAGGCTGCTTCTCCATTTGCTGGTATTTTGTATAGTTTACATTGCCTAGTTTTAAGTGTCTAAAAATGAGATATGTAGATGAAGCGAACATCGGTACATTCCACTTGCTGTAGGCTGTCAACGATCAGAGCATTCACCACCCATTGGAGGTGCCTGTTTCTCTCAACAATGACAGCTTAGGCAGCCAGCTTCAAATAAATTTGTAACTTCTGGTTGAAGTTAGGTGTGCTTAACACTACTTTTGCTATCTATCATGTAAAGTAAGTACATAAAGAGGAGGGTTTCAAAATGCCCTCGTACAGTTATAAAAAAAACTTGAGCTAGTGCAGGATCAAATACACCCATTTCACTAGTCTTATCCTGATTCATATAGATATAAACAGAAACAGAGTGACTCTCTTCATTTTTAATGACTCAGAGAAGAGCGCAAAGAAACTTCTTCAGAAGCACTCGGGTCCTGGAAAGAAGGTGCCAATTTTCTGTAAACCTAGGACACTGAAAATATCATTGCATTAACCATAGCAAATACCACTAGAACTGTTTGTTTTCTTAATGCCCTTTTGTATTTTAACAAATGGTTGTAATAATTTTCTTCACAGTTTTAAGGTTTGATTAATTGGTTCATTGTGTTCTTTCTTCAGAAGAAAACGTGTTACTGGTTTGCCTTGGTATGAGTGACATATGGGTTCTAGCTGAAATGATAGAATGTCCTTTAATTTAGTGAAACAAAAATATGCTTGGCACTCTGTTGTTCTTTGCTACTATTTCAGCCAAATTTCATTTTCAAGAGTGATGTGGCTTTTTGTCATTGACTATGGTGATAGTACTTCATCTGGATGAGATTCTTCATGCTTGTGAAGTGCGGTCCACAGGGTACTAGCAATAATGAGAAAGGTGACATTTTTCCTGCACTGCTGTCTTCTGCCAAAGTTTTTAATGTTGCAGCTCAAGTCAGCCAACAAGTAGAAAAGGATGGAAATACCTGAAAACATGAAAGTGAGTTCTTTCCTTCCTTCCTATGTTATTCTTTCAAGTTTTCTGGTAGGTAGTTTTCTTTTAAAAATTCTGGTGTGGGTTTTTTGGTTTGTTGGGTTTTTTTGTTTGGTTGAGTTTTTTTTAAGATCATCTTACAAAACACTCTATGGTAAAATCTGTGCTAAGGGAGATGCCCTTAAAATCCAGCAATGGAAATTATATACTCTCCAGGATTCAAGCCAATTAATAAACTGAATAATTGTGAAGTGCTTATATGTGCTTTATGTGAGAAGGCATCCACTAAGACCATCCATTTCAAAACAAAACATTCTCTTAACACATTGAACCCTATTATGAACAGACATGGTACTCTTTGGGTCTGTATCATGCTAACTGTTTATTCTTTGTGTGCTTGTCTGAGCACTATTAATTATGGATGAACATTTTAGGAATCTTTTGAATGACATCATGTACATTTTACCTCTCCAACAAATTCCTAATTGCAAGTGTTGCAAGTTCAGGAATCTTTTTTAGCTTTTCATCCCTTCTTTCTTTTTTTTCTTCTGGACAATGATAGGTAGCATACTTTGTTAATTTTTTCCTCTTTCTACCATCAAATGTAAAAATGCCTACTCCTTAAAGGTAATGCTCACTCAAAGTCCATTCCCTACCAAGCTAGCTGTGACCACTCAGACTCTGATTACAGTAACAGTTGCAGTGCTGCTTACTGAACAGGCCTATCTTCATAGGTACTAGGCATTTTGATCTACTCTAGTATTGTTTCCATTATGATATTAAGGAACTAAAAGGCACGTGAATATAACTAACTTGCTGAGCAGCCTTTTTTCTTATTGTCCAGACTCCATTTGAAAGGGTTGGTATACCAGAAACACTGAATTTATAGGACAACATGAAAGAGCAGATACAAATGTGAGAAATTTTTGATAAGCAACTTCCAAATAAATGCCATGGAGTGAAAACTTTATAGAAATTGGAATTTTTCTTCTAATTCCATTGTCTATGGAAGTCAATGAGACTTTCTATTGATAAATCTGTAAATATCATCTACATCTTATATAGTAGATCAACTGTAGCTTTCTGCTGTGTAAGTGAGATTAATTCCATCCTTCAGAGAAAATAATTTCTCCATTATTGAGGGATATTCTCATTTAAAAATATTAACTGCATCATGCAAACAAAGTACAGAATGTATGCAGTTAATGTCCAGTCTAAGGAAGATGGAGTTAAAAACTGCATAGAATACAGGTGGCTGCCTCTTAACTCTAAATTGTATTATTTGGAACTTAGAAGCATAACATGTGTTGTGCTCAATGCCATTAATTCCTAGAAAATAAATGGAAGCTAATATTGAATGCACCATAAAGTAAAAAAAAAAAAAAAATATGAGGCTATTTCTGTACTGGTAGTCATGATTATTGGTAATTCTGATCATCAAAACTTCTTTGCCTGTGCTTTTTCCCCTCTACCTGTGTCCTGCACATGGAAAGGCTCCATTGCCAATTTTAAGAAACTTCTGAGAGATTGTGATTTGGTATTGGTGTATGTGTGCATATGTTGGTGGCGGTTGTTGTTGAGAAACTGTTTGTACTCAAGCATGGATTTAGATTTTTTTTTTTTTTAGTAATCTGTTTATTCATTTTTTTCCAAGGAATAGAACAACTTGTGCAGAAAAAGAAAAGGTTAGGCAGTGTGCAAACATAACCACCAGCTTCCATGGTCTTATAAACCTTCAGTTATTTAACAAACTAATTAGAATGATGACTTGGAAAAACCAAGTTTAAAGTGAATTAAGATTATGCCGCATATATAGCCTTCATTTATAGGATTTTTTTAAAAAATAGCTTATATGAGCTTTAAAGTAATCTGTGATTCAAGAATTAAAATATAAAAAGTAATAACAATTTTTAAAATGGGTGTCCTGGTTTCATCTGGGATGGAGTTAATTTTCTTCACAGTAGCTGGTACAGTGCTGTGTTTTGGATTTAGGATGAGAATAATGTTGCTAACCCAGGGCTGTTTTCGTTCCTGCTGAGCAGTGCCGACACGGAGTCGAGGCCTTTCCTTTTTTTTTCCCAGCAGCGAGCCGGCTGGGGGGCACGAGAAGCTGGGAGGGGACAGGGCCGGGATGGTGACCCCAACTGCCCCAAGGGATGTGCCACCCCGTGTGACGCCATGCTCGGCATGGAAAGCTGGGGGAAGGAGGAGGAGGAAGGGGGGACGTGCGGGGGGACGGCGTTTGTCTTCCCCAGTAAGCGTTACGCGGGATGGAGCCCTGCTTTCCTGGGGATGGCTGCACGCCTGCCTGCCCAGGGGAAGGAGCGGATGAATNCCCCCGCCTTACTAAACTGGCCTTTTAAGGCAGTTTCTTAACAATTCACAGTGAATATCCTCAGTAAGTCTTGCTTTGGTCTTGTAGCACCTGCAGTCCCAATCTGTTATGGATGCTTCTAGCAAAGCGTGGTACTGTAGTTTCTGACTTAAAGCAAATCATTAGAAATCCATATGCAAGGTAAGCTCACCAAATAGCAACCCCTGCAGTGGATGTGGCAAGCCTGTTATATGTGCAGACAGAAAATTAGCTTTGCAAATGAAGTGCTTGCAAACTAGGGAAGTACTATATAAAGACGAGTTACAACAGCTCTTCCAAAAGTTTTTTTGCTATTTGTCTCTAGTCCCCACCATAATGTGAAAATTTAGAAAGTGCGTAAGTCATGGTTGGTTTGTTTGTTTTTTTTTTAAATTATTTCAAAGTTTCTTTTGCTTGCCCTATCTTCACATTTGTGTTTTGAGTGGAAGAGTTGTTTTGCACCGAGATCACGGGTCTAGCTCAGGGAACCTGAGATCTCTTTGGATCTTACACAGTGAATTGCTGAATTAGTCTGGTTAAATTATCTAAGGTTTTGTTTCTCTCTTACAGAGAGAGGGTATAACAATCCTTCCTTACTTCCATGTTGTTTATCTGATCGCTTCTTAGGTGTTCAGGACAGGAACTCTGTCTCAATCTGTGTTTTATAAAATCTAAGACACAAGGAATCTGGTTTCAGAGAGGACATTTAGGTTTTACTATATAGTAGTGTTAATCAATAACAAATAAACCAGGCACCCAATTTCCCAATCCTCACACTCCCTACAACTGGAGTGTTTGTAGTTTCTTGTTCTAGCAGCCAGGTTATAGTGAGCCACAGCAGCTTATTCTAGTTCAAAGATTTTTATTGTCTTATTTGGCAGAGTGGACCAGGTAAGCAGGAAAACACTTGCTAATCCTCAGAATGTTGGATATTTTTCTGTCATAGGAAATGAGGTTTTCTTTTAAATGGTGTGGTAGTTATAGTCAAAAACTATTGATTGTGATAGCTTTGAGAATTGACAGCAATGCAAGATAAACTTAATTTGCATTAATATTTGCAAAGTTATATTAAAACACAGGTAATGTGACTGAAAATGCCCTTTGGTAGCTTACATAAGATGCTAGTGGAAGAATAGAAGCAGGCCAGTCTGACCCAATCTATGAAGTCTTTCATAAGTAACTTGAATAAGATTTGTCTTTCACTGTAGTCAACAAGCAAAAGAGAGTAAGCTAATAGAAGTTTTTAGTAATGAACTATAATTGATGTAAGAGAAATGAACAATCTCTCCTCTAGACAATGTTGGTTGCCATCTCTGTAGTGGTAAGCATTCTGAGAGAAGACAAATACTCTCTGCAGCACAAAGTGTGGCTGAGTGCCTTTAAGGAATAGAAAGTGCTAAATGACCTTTCATCACTTTAATCACTTGACTGGGTAGAAAAATCTTTAATGAAGGTCATACGACTGGAAAAATATCATAGATGATAGTGTAAGTGGCGCATTCTTGTCTCTTACATGCTCCTGATTAGGGTCTTTTCCAAAAATGTTCTTTGCAACCAGTGTCATCTTCTTTGGAAGATAATATTTTAGCACAATAATAGTAACAAAATCGTAATGAACTATGCGGTGTCAGATGGTGACAACTGGTGATTCTTTAATGCAGTGGTTGGTGTACAAAATAAGAACTTGAAGACTTTCAAGTTGATTGTGTTGATTGTTTTTATAATTTTGTTTGAATGCCTTTAATCCTGTTCCCACCGTATAAAATAAATCACTGGTATAATTACTACTGCTTCTAAAGGCTGGTTGTGGCCTTTAGAAACTGGGCCAGAGAAAATAGAGTCAGTTTGACTGTACACTGCTTTTTGAAAATGTACTGCCTTTACTGGATTTCCTTGTGAAGTAGTCAGGAGCTGTAATCCAGTTACATGTAGACCTTACACATAGGTTGCTTATCCCTATAATGACAATATGACAATTATCCCTTATGATGACAATAAGAAGTGCTGTGTGACTTTTTTTGTGGGCATGAATGGGGTGATTCTCTGGTCCCCATTTAAAATAAAAAAGGTGGTGGTGGGGGAAGGCAAGTAGCTGAGTTAAGAGATTCAGCTTTCATAAGAGGCTGGGATGAAGCCATATAATAAATTTTAGGCAGATGACCTATTGAAGACAGGCTTGGAAGGAGAGTAGAGCTTAGAGGTTTGGCTTGACATCCGAGTAGAGTTGCTTGGTGTAATCCTGTAGGGAGTGATTGCTTACAAGGATATTCTGGACTGAAGAAAAAATATGATACTGAAATTATGTTAATATTTTTATTTTGGAAGATTAGCTGGGCATGAAGACCTTTTGTCCTCTCCTCTGTAACTACAAAAGTTGAAAGTAAGTTTATTCAACTGAAACATGGTTTCTTTTTAGTTCTCTTATTTTATAGAAAAGCAAAGAATTGTCCACTACTGTCAAGAAGGTGATAACCAAGAGTAAAAGATAAATCACAGGTTAAATATTCAAGAGTAACAGATCTAACACAAGATGACATTTGGTTTTCAGAGATGATTGAGCTTGTTTTTGTGCAACTCCTGCAACTAGAAATACTGGGGATTGTGGTGCTGAGACTGTACTGTCTGCTGGTATACCCTTCTAACTCTGCTTTCCCTGGGCATACTAGCATAGGTCAGTGTTGGGAATTTCTGAATTTGTGTCCAGTTCTACGGTACATATGTGCCTGTACTCTCCCTATGGTCCACTATTTTCTGATATTCTGAGGACTCAGTTTGCATTTACTCTAGCTCATTTCACAAGACTACCTTTACGTATACTTTAAGACTCCTTATAATGTAATTTGAGTTGCTTTGTTGTTCCTTTTCTAATTGGTGCAATGAAAGCAGTCTGCAGAGACATCAATATTAAACATCAGAAGACAGTTTTCTAAGTTAAAGCATGCATCTGATGAGCCATGTGAGAGAGTTGCAGGGAAATAGGTCTATGCTGGCATTAAAAAATAAAAACAGCCCGCCTTGTTTGAACAGAGACAAATGAAACATTTGCATCCTTGGTAATTTGGATGCTGGCAAAGAAGCCTTGTTTGTCAGTCCTTTGACTTCAGACACTGTCATATAATTTTTGCTCAGAAGAATATGTACCATAGAAAAAGGATGGCAAAGTATGTTTATTATTTCTTTACATGTTCAGCAGGAAGCCAATGATTTGTTATTCAGACACATCACATTGTTATGCTACACAATGCAATACCATGAAGTGTGATAGGTCTTGAAAGATGAAGATGTCTCTGTGGGACAATCACTCTTGGGGTATTCATCTATCAGTTTGTATTGTGTCTTTCCAAGTAAAATCAGAGCAACAGAAATCCCAACATCTGTGATGCGTGCTCTTACTTTTTACAAATCAAATATAAACATAAACAGTAGGAGTCCTGCTCCTAAGATGAAATATATAAGCTTTGTCATCGTGTCATTAATATTTTGTGTTTCTCAGCACATGCTGGCTGTTGTTCTGTGACGCTTGGGATTTGGACTTCAGAGGAGCTTGTGCAAATGTTGCCTTTAGTTTCTGTGTTATGCAAATTCATTCCTTTTGCATCGCTTCTTTTCCACCAAATTTTACTATCATTTGTAGTTTCCAGTTGACCCAGGCTGAAAGTAAAATGCAACTGCAGAAGTTAATTTTCCATCTGATTCTGCACGAAAGGCATCTGTACACATGAATTTTACAGACTCAGCACAAAACCATAAGGCCTTGAAATTCACTTAAATAGGCCCAAGTCACATACTTGCACAAACCTCTGTAGAATTTAGTGAACTCTTTTTACTCTGAGTTTGTCACCTAATTTGGAAGTTTAATTACACTCATGAAACTGCTGGGGTTATTATAATTCACCGTGTTTCCTTAGCTGCAGGTGAGGCAAGGGAAGACAGCAAAAAAGAGTTGTGGTAAGGAGACTTTTACTTAATATGCTAAGAGATCTTCCTGTGTTTCTCCCATGACAGCTTGTCTGCCAGTTTACATTCCTGAGCTTCAAATATCACTCCAAGCTAGACATCTCTTGAAACCTGACCCACTTATTCCATTCCTACTCATCACATTTTGGTGAGGAGGCTAGGTTCACATCTAACTGTAGTCTGCACAGGAAGAAAACTAGAGGAAAACACAACCTTCATAAATTTTCACTGAAAAGGGAGGAAAAAGCTGCCCTGCAAACTGGAAATTTTCTGATCAAGTGCAATTTGTTCAAATCTCAGGGTGCTGCAAATGATGAGCATGAGAAGAATGCGAGAGAAAACAGAACAAAATTCTCACTTTTATGAAACCTGCTCTGTGGTGCTGGAATGAAGCAGAAAGTACTTAATGCAAATTAAAATCAGGTCCTAAAACCATATTGAGTTTTCAAACTCATTTTCTGTTGACCCTGGCCTTGCTGGCACTGCTTTCTATTTCACTGTTAAATCTGAACTGTTCTATATATGCAATCTCCATGAATAAATGTAAGCTCTTTTTCTATTAAAAAAAAAAAAGTGTATTGTCTGCACTCTTGACTTTTGACAAGCATTTTAAAACTAACTTATGTTGTAGTAATGTCTGGGAACCCCTAGCAGTGGATCAGGATCGGATTGTCCTAGATGCCTCATGAACCCACTGCCAGATCTCATTCTAATTAATTTACTTTGGCCATAGGCACAAGCAACTGGTTATATTTGGCTATATTCTGTGGAACCATTTCAGCACATTAAGTGTAACATCATAGAAAGCTGACTGTGCCAGTTTCTGGATTCAGACTCGGTTAGAAGTTGTGGTATGGACAAGTCTCAACTATATATTTTCTACTTTAATATCAAGATGACATCAACACACTGAGATGTCATTATATTTCTTGGTATACTTGAAATTTTGCTCAAATCTTGACCTCTGGAATTCATGTGGTGGTGGTTTTAGTTTACCTTTCAAACTAAGTTTCTAGCCTTTATGACCACTGAGAAGCTTGAAATTCAGAATAAAATAAACATAACATTGTTTTATTTAAACACTTTAATAAAACCTGATCATTCTAAGCATCATGGCTTCTGAATACATGAAAAAGCTTAAGAAAATCTCACTATTTGGTGCAAGAAGGTCTTCAGATTCAGAAAGAGCTTGTTGAATGAAGTTCAGCCTGGAGCAGACATCCTGCAGAATGTATCTGTACCAGTATGAGTACTGGAATGAGCATGTAAATGGAGTGGAGGCTCCATGTAGCTAGCTGTTTTCACAGGGGTGAATTTTACCTAGTCTGCATTATCCCAGAAGGTAGCAACAGCTGGTGGTGTTATGTTATAAAATGGAAAGTAAGTTCAGAGACTCAAAGTCACTCTCCCATCTTCAAAGCCAGGTATGTAAGACAGAAGAGGGAATGGCAGATTGCTACAAATCAGTCTTTGGTTAATATCTCCTGGGCTGTTGAAACAATTTTACAATTTTTACTAAATAAAAACTCCCTGTGCCTCATTGATCAGAACAGCATGTGTCTTATTTTTATGCCCAGATCTCATTGAAAGCTAATGCCACCTGGCATAGATGCTGTCTTGAAGCTTTTCTTGTTCAGTTCATTCAAGGCTTGATTTTTGCAGCTGGTGCTGCTTTAAGTGCATGCCCCCGCCATCTGCAAACTGATTCTAGAAACTTTTCTTATGAACTGCGGAAAGCAACAATCCCAAAAGGAATAGGATGGTGTTTCATGTGAGACCAGCACTCAGTAGGATCTTGGAGGGAGCAAAACCTAGAGGTTTCTCTTTGAATCTTCACATCTTGTTCCTTAGCTTCAAAACCAACATTTGGGAGGGAATGATTTTACATGCCCCTCTGACTTCCCAGGGAGGAGTTGGCATAGTTCTGGAAAGAACTGTGGTTACCTTTGATTTATAGGATTGGCTTATTCTACAGAAATAATCTTCTCTTGAGGTAGCAACTAGGACTAGGGGGAAAACAATTTGCACTTGCTTCTTCAAATTGTGGTATTTTGGCTTTTTGGCTTGTTAGATGATTTTTCTTATGAGCCCTTTTACTATACAACTGCTTCCTTAGCTGGGGCGACAGGCTAACATGGTCAGCTGGGTCATCTTTTTACATTGTCATATGTAATGGCTGTGCCACTGGAATAAGCTGATGGTGTTTGGGATAATAGCTATGCTCTTCCACATCTCACCTGAAGGCTGGACAAATAAAATTACAATAACAAATGTTATCTGATGCAATGTAACAGCTGAACACCAAGCGGAATATCTCCTGAATTACCAGTTTGTGCAGCTATGTTGCAGCTATTATTTAAAAAAAAAAAACCAAACCAAACCAAAAAAACCCACGAACAACATGAAGATTTTCTGTAGGCAATGTGAATAAGGATAGGTCTTCAGGCATAGTCCAACTGCCACTAAGAAATAAAGGTCAGTATAGAAACTGGAGTGAAATGTGAAGGCTAAATTAAGAGAAAGGTCTGTGGGCAAATAACAATGCTATTCTGACTATCTGATGAAGACAGACAGAAGCATGCCTACATGCACACATTTGCTTGAAGACTTGCTTTTCTGATCTGTGCAGTGTTTCTAAGTGAGTCTTCAGTTCTCCTAGGAAACCATTATTAGGCTAATTGAAATGCTACTTGTACATTGAAAAGAAGCAAATGCCATGATACATCCTTAAAGCCTTTCAAACAATTGCATGACATTCTTGCTAGGAAATAGGTACAGTATATGTAAACACTTCAAAGAGCATAAAATAAACTATAAATTTTCAAAGCCAACAGCCTTTCCTTGTATTTTAAACAGGATATTGTAATGATTTTACAGTGTTGCCCAGCAAGATGAGGGTAGAATTAGGACTTGGTCCCAGAGTAGTGACTTTTTTCTAGGGAGTATTTGGCAATGGGAATTCTTTTCTTCTTTTTAGAGAGCATATGGCACACAGAATAGTTACTATCACTGCTAGTGTATTCCTGTCAATTGAGATAATGTTTCATCTTCTGATTGAATAAGAACAGGGAACTAATAATCTTTTAAATCTTTGTGCAGCTTCTTCTTTTGTTGAATGTTTTACTCATTCACACCAAGCAGCCAAATTCTTTAGCGCATATGTATGCTTTAGTGGAAGATAATGCATGCATGTTAGAACTAAATTTGGCCAAAGGTCGGGGAACTTTACTGAAGGGGCTGATTCTTTCTTCCTAACAATAACTGAAAAATATTGCAAACAATAGCCTGATATAAGTTTGCCCTCATGGTGGTACAGGATCTTAAAGGCTCAACTCACTGTTTCAGTGAATGTTGGATCAAGTTTGAATTGATTTCTTTGTCTCTATGTGCTTTTTACACACCACCCCCCCCCGACCTTTTTGATCTGCGTGCTGTC